>JAQFXU010004022.1:0-14533 GCA_034693705.1 Spatulosminthurus flaviceps
ACCCCTAGCAGGTCATGCTTTTGACCTTAATGCCAATAACTTGTCTGAATTGCATCTAAACTAATAAAGAAGGGACAACGTGGCACATTTTCTATTTGTAAATACTGCTGTATAGCAATATTTTTCACACATAAACGCTGCTCCCTGTGGCATCTGACATCGTGTAAAGTTCCTTCGAGCCAAAACGTTGGCTTCAAGGAAGGAATCGTTTTTTTTGCATTACTTGTTTTATTCCTCGTTCCAAACGGATTCATTATAGATTGTGCTAATAATTAAGGTGCAACATCGTCTCAACAGTTCAAACAAAACATACGGTCGTTACCTTCAATACAAAAACCACGCATACTGACTGGCAATTCTGAAAGCTAAAATTTTAGGCCACATATTTCTGTTTTGTATACCCAATGTTGTTGTCGACACAGTTTCCATAAAATTCACGTCATTACTAGATTTCTATGTTAAAAATAGATGCTCAAATAACAAGGGAAAATTGCTTAAGCAGGAACATCTCCATTAGATTTCCTTTCAAATGAGACCATACTCATCTCTCTACATTAAGCATTTCCATGGGCCTGGTAGAGTTGTAAACCCTACTTACGTGTTAAAGAAATATTCCGTTAGAAAAAGCTTACAGTGCGCAATCTAATAGGGCTAGATGGGTGTAATTTCACAAACAAGTATCTAGTTTTTTATTAGATTTCGAAAAAATAGTGCAAATCATTTTATTGCACAACTCCAATCTTGGTAAAATCTGAAGGCCCTCCTAAATGGTCAAAATTGCGGTGGTGCAGCACTGCAGCAGTTTAATTTAATGACATGGGCATAGAGTTTACGCCAGTGAATTTCCAAAACAAAGAATATGTCGAAATTCTGACATGTACAATTTTTTCTCTCCAAAAAATCATTATTGAAGGCTGCGAGATGCTATAGAATGCGAATATTATAGGAATTGAGAAGCAACCAAAAGCTGATTTATGGTTATTCACCCAAGTCACTGATGACATCATTAGTACAATGAAATTAAAATCATAAAAAAATTGAATAATTAAACCCTTCCAAAATTTTGAGAAAAATTGACCTTCTTTCAGTTTCAGAAAAGTTGGCCACCCTAATCATAGATCCTTTTATAAACAAAGTTTTCAAGTATTTTAGAATATAAGTTTGTTTGTGATATTGGTCTTAGATCACATTTTTTCTAGATTAAGTATCTTAGGAATAGGGGTAATATATCCAATTTTCCATTTCTTTGGGACTTTATACCTACTTAAACTTTCATTATATACGGCTGTTAAAAATTCAGCTATAATAAAACCAAATTCTTTGAGTATTTTGGTGGGAAGTGCACCCGGGACGTTACTTTTCATAATTGAGAGTTGCTCTAAAGACTTGAGTACTTGGAACGGATTTATACTAAAATTATAACTATATACTAAAATTGGAACGATACAGAGAAGATTAGCCTGGAATGGATTTAGCTCTAATGGGATTTTATCCTCACTCTTATCCTATTTGTTATTAATGTCCGAAAAATACGAGTTAATTTGGTTTAGAAGCTGTAATTTAGAGTTACAATCTAATATTTTCTGCAATTTTTCCACAGCTGAAATTCTATTAACATTACATACTTGTTTGACTGACGAATACCAATCACTTGTACCTATTCTGACTCTCTGAATTAATTTTTCATGGTATAAAACTTGCTTTTCTAATCATTTTAATTAAATTCTTACTCATTTCCTTACAATAATAACCCTTGTGCTTAGCTTTAGCTACTTTTATCTTTTTTGCTAACAACTCAATTTTCTTATTGCACCAGGGAGCTTGAGATACTGTGATTGTTTTAGTGATTAGCGGATAGGCTTCTTCGAACGCTAGAGAATTTATCGAATCAAATGTTTCTAATCTAATATTGAAATCAGGAATCAGGAATATCATCAATTTTGAAGTTGTTTTC
This sequence comes from Spatulosminthurus flaviceps, assembly GCA_034693705.1. Lineage (NCBI taxonomy): Eukaryota > Metazoa > Arthropoda > Collembola > Symphypleona > Sminthuridae > Spatulosminthurus > Spatulosminthurus flaviceps. The sequence goes on from JAQFXU010004022.1 coordinate 1,955, forward strand.
TTGGAGTATATGAATAAATTTATTCTTATTAGCCTGAGTCCATTCGCGTTTTTGAATTAATTTTTTCTTAGGAGAAATAATGTCTATTTGTTTGGGAAGTAGTTCAATACAAGCATGTCCATATTGTTAAAGATTCAAGCAGGGTAGCGGGTTCGAATCTTGATAAAAGGAACTAATGTCAGTAAAAATTAAATCTAAAGTTGATAATTGGGTGGAATTCCAAGGGAAAATGGAAATTCAACGAGGTTTGTTAACCCAGATTGAATGGAAAATTGGTGCTTATAACACCAGGTGTTAAAATCACCTAGAATTATAAATTTAGGTGATTGTACTTAATTTTAATATTATCGTAAATAGTACATAATTCGGTTAATAATTTCAAATGCCCAGGTTTTAATATAGACGGAGGAAAGTACACGAGAATTAGTGTAATTAATGTGACTTCTCTAGGTAAATACTTGGGCCTAAGATTTACTACAACTAATTCGAATTCCCTGCATATTCCATTATAAGTAGGATAATTTTTGAATTTTCATTCGGATGTTCTAGTGCTGATATATGGTGGCAGCGGCTTGGAAAGTAGAAAATTCCCCCAGCCGGGGGGGGGGGGCGCTTGTACGAATTTTTTAAAATTATTTTTCACAAACCTTACCAAGTCCCGCCAACAAGGAAAAACATATTTTGGTCAATTCTCTTACCATCGTACAAAGTCGTGATTGATCCTAGTTATACAAGCTCATATGCTTGTTTGTACGTAACATAATATCAATTAATTATTCATTTCCCTTACCCTTCCTGTATAACTCAAGTCGAATATTTGCAATTCCTTTATTTTATTTAGTCCGATAGTTGAGATTACAGCAGCTAGATTGAGAAGCGGTGGGGACGGCTTTATATTGTTGAATGCTTTTGAATGAGGAGAGTGGATTTTTTTATAGATAACAAAAGCCCTGGATATTCCAAATCCAGCCATGGTTGACGTTCGGGCGTCTTCAATGATCAAACCATGCCTAATTGGAAGCCCTCCACCATCAGTTCTGCGAGAACGAAGTAAACTCCGCAGGGACAGGATGGCTCAAAGCCGCCTGGCAACAAATTCTCGACCGTTGGAAGAGACAGTTTTGGCAAGCACTGGAGCAAACCCTGCAATTCACCTTAGCTGCTCTGAAGACGGGCCAGATGATGAAAACGTTGAGTTGGTAGCAATAGATCAAAGTTCCAGCGTTTCGTTGGCTACGACTACGAACAACAACAGCTCGGAAAGAAGCAACTCATTGACGCCACCACCCAGACTTATTTCGTTCAATTTGCCTACGACTGGAAACCAATGACTTTTTCTACCCTTCTTTTCTATTTCTTTGGTATCGATTAACTTTAAATTGCACAAAAACTTAGTTTTGATGCGATGGTTTTTCATTGACGGTGACCTTTCCATAGCATGTACATGTCTAACTTCACTTTTAGTGTGTTAAAACAACTCTATATGATAATATCACACGTCACGTGAAGCTTCATTTACTAAGAAGTCACTTCACCTTTTGTTGGAATGTAGACCGAAATGCGAAATTACACAGCTGAGCTGAGATGCAAATTATTAATACAGGTATCTGTTTTTACCATTTCATTTTATTTTAGTTGTTGATCACGTTTACGCTTCACGAGAGATTCTTGTAAACTAATTAATAGTGAAAATTAGAGTCCGAAAAGTGTTAAATTGAGTACAGTCGTTGCGGTGTGTAAGTATGTCACCGTTACCTTCACCTTTACAGATGTGGAGTGATAAAAACGTATCACGTATTTGTAGCAATTACAATACATTATGAATATACCTTCCAACAAATATGTTTTTCTCATTGTTAGCAAGGTACTAGCTCAACATGCACAGCACATAACACGGGATATTTATTTCCAAAAACATATAAAATACGAACACGAATTTAACAATAACCGGATGACTTACATTAACAATCATTGAGATACAAAACGTTAATGGACTAGTGCGTGAAATTCGTATCTCGACCGAGGATGTCATTTACAATTGGAGGGTATCCATATTACATATTACTGTATGAAATTCAGTTCCTTAGCAAAATTACCAAATAAATTCTATAGTTTCTTGAAGCACAAATACCATTTGCAATTGCAATTTTATGATGCAAGAATAAAATTCATACTGCCTCTAGGAGTAAAAACATTTATGCAGCAGTAATTGGTTAGCTGGGATGATTATAAAGTCAGTTACACCAGTGTGCGTACGTACAAACTGTTCCTAATTACCAGGCTGAGAAACAGATTCGTGGTCCGATTTTAACTGGTTTAAACTTGAAATTCCAGAGGCTTTCATCATACTGTAAAACACTGATGCCTTCTCTTTCATAAGATTTTCAGGTGTATCAAACTCTTCCACCTATTATAGAAAATTATCAGATCCGTAAAATACGTGATGTGTTACGTCACCACTGCATTCTTAAAATATTCATAACCGAAAATCGAAATTACCTTTCCATCCTTCATTACGATAACACGGTCATAGCTCGCTACTGTATTTAAACGATGAGCTATGGTTAGGACAGTGCACTTTGCAAATGTGGTCCGTATTGATGCTTGTATTAATGCATCTGTCTCTACATCCACGGAAGCAGTTGCTTCGTCCAATAGTAAAATCTACAGCGACGATAACATAATAAAGTCAAATGATCGAATTCAATAAACGATTGACATTTGATATGAGTAGTGTTAGTATGTAGTATCCACACAGTTACTTACCTTGTTCTTGCGTAAAATAGCCCTGGTTAGGCAAATAAGCTGCTTTTCACCTACCGAGAAGTTTTCACCCTCTGCATCCACATTACTGAAGAGATTTTTCTTGAGTTTTGAGATCTGCAAGGAATTGAAAGTTCATTCTGTAGTGTAATTTTATGATTTGAATGAGTTACAGAATCGGGTCTAGGACAACTGATCCAGAAACTTTTTCAACCAAATTGTTTTTAACCAAAATCAACTTTAACTAATGAAATTTCAACCAAATTGAATTTAACCAGAAACGTTTTTAATCGAAAGCAAAGTCAACCAACAAAAAATTAACCGAAAGCAATTTTAGCCAATAATTTCTCATCAAAAATAAAACGAACTATAAATATTATCATACGTTATTTATTACTTATCCAAAATATTGTCACTCCATTAATTAAATTAACCTTTTTTCAGACAATAATTTTACACATAAAATAAACATCATAAGAACTAGTAAGCTAAAAAGTTCAATTATTGAGACATTTGAGATGCTACCGAGAGAGCGGTAGAACGAGTGTTATTTTTCAGAGGTCTTGCCCCAGTCTTAGTCATATAGTCTAATCTGAGAAATGTAAATCATATTCAGCCTGGAAACTGCTCACACACAGTATTAGTTACATACTTACTCTGGCAGATAACATATAACAAAGGTTTTCTATTGAGTGTAGAAGGCAATTTTTCACGGTTGTAATATTTTAAAAGGCTTTCTTTGGTTGAATTATTTTTGGTTAAAATAAATCAGGATAAATAAGTTTGTGGTTAACTTATGTTTGGATAAATTTGTATCTGGTTGAAATGATTTCGGTTTAAAAACGATTGGTTAACTTTGTTTTGGTTGATTTATATTTGGTTGGAATCAGTGGCTAAAAAAGTATGTGGATGAGTTGTCCGGATCCCACAGAATCAGGTCAAAGGAAAAACAAAAAGTTTCTTAAATTAGACTCTTACCTTGTTTTTCAGATTAGCTTTTTCAAGAGCATCCCAAAGAGATTCATCGCTGTACTTATCAAACGGATCCAAGTTATATCTATCGAAAATTTAAATAATGCCTACTAATTTACTTCAATTCAATACTTTAAAAAGGTTACAAGAAACCGGAAGTAGTGAATAATACCTTATTGATCCTTGAAACAGAATTGGATCCTGAGGTATTACAGCAATTTCCTGGCGCAACGTCCTTCTTTTCAACTCAGCAGTATTAATTTTGTCAATTATAATGTTTCCGTTTTCAATATCGCACAATCGCAGCAACGCTGACATAATTGAGGATTTTCCTGTTCACAATTCGAATATTAGTGAATAACAAAGTTGCTAATGGGCTTCATTTCTATGAGGCATAATCTTGACATACCAGCCCCAGTTCTTCCAACTATCCCTACTTTTTCCCCGCCTTTAATATGAAATGAAACGTTGTCCAACGCTGCGGGTAGGTCAGGTCGATATCGCATAACAACAGAAACGAATTCAATTTCTCCTGCACTTGGCCATAGCTCCTTCAAATCGGCTGGATTTTCAGGTTCTGACTCGACTTGTAAAGTCTAGAGTTGGTAATAATACTTAGTTAATCCAACAAAATCCGTTGTTTCTCAATCAAAAAAAATTGCATCCAAGTAATGACATATCGCAAAGACGAAAGTCGACGCCACACGTATGCAATGCCTACGTGATGTACATAGTCATAACTCACCAGCCCATACTCCAAAATGCGTTCAACAGAAGTAAAACGAGAGTTAAGTTCCGACATCATTCTCATTACAAAGGGCATAAATGTGCACACCTACCAAAGACAAAATTGGTTGAAAAAAGTTTAGAATATTGGGGGAAAACATTCGTATCACATTTGACTTCTAAACTTACCGAGTAAATGCTGGAGAATGCCAGGCCTACTGCAGCAGGTGATATTTGACCTCGCATTATAATACCAAATAACACCGTAGAGAATATAGCTACGAGTCCTATAATATCCATTCTTATTGTAAACCATCGATTAGCAATGCGGAAAACAGCCTCTGCTGATAAGTGCTTATTTACATGATCTGTGAACCTGTAATAGAAGGACATTAAGACCACAACTAAAAAAGAAGTGAGCGAAAAACATGAACAGTTTACACGTAAATAGGTTCAGGTGTGTGCAGGAAAAAGTGAACACCACATAGGTATTTCAGGATGTGAAAACACTTGGCTGTATAAAGACAACTGAATACAAAAGATCACGTACCGTTGTTGAAATACCGCTTGTCTGTTGTAAGTACGAATTATTGATAGACCACCCATGGACGACTGTAAATGTCCAACAACGGGGCTTTTTAAAACATTGTCAAGTTTCTTGGTTTGACGTACTCCAATGTTAAGCCAAGCTCCCAAGAAAACCATAATTGCTGTAAGAATCATGCTAATTAGTCATTTAACTTAGTCTGCCTAGATGCTAGTGTACGGAAGAACTTACCAAATATCACCAGCATTGCAACCGATATCAATGGAAACAAGTAACAGATGACCACTATAGTACTGAAAATAAAGATAAGGGCTTGAAAGACGAATTCGAAGAAAAAAGGCATGCGAGCATCCACTGTAAAATAATAAATGCGTTATTAACTTCATGTTCATTCCGACTAAATTATACCGACACTGGATTGAAATTGCTTACATTCATCCATGTCTTTGGAAAATCTGCTCATGATTCTCCCAACCGGACTACTGTCAAAGAACCCAAGTGGACACTGCATAATACGACGAAACATCTGATTGTGTAATGATGAAGCCCCCCTTAAAATAAATCGTGTGCTCGCAAAGCCTTTCAAAACTCCCACAAAGTAAGCTAAAAGCACAGATCCTCCTAAAACCAACTGAAACCATGCAATATCAGGATTATCACTGACAGACCCCTTCAGAGCATGATCGGAGGTAGTCAAGTTAAACTCTGTGGCATTTTCAATTCGTTCGTCCTGAAAGTAATGAGCATAATTTTAGTAATACAAAAATCTCATTGTGCATTTACACCATCAAACATCCTGAACTTACAAATTTTCCGTCGCCGGAGTCAATCCAATGTTGAATCCAGACGCTAGTGAAAATTCTGATAAGGCCAAATAGAAGAAAGAGTATAAAGACCACGGTTACTGCAAGGTACCCACCAGCAGCTTTTATAAAAAGCGAATACGATTTCAACCCAGAGTCTTTAAATTCAACTTCATCTTTATCGTAGCTGAATTTAGCGGTATCCCCTTCCACAATGGTAACTTTTTGTTCAGAAACTCGCTGCTCTTTGACTGGTGAATCGTTATCTCTAGGTGACGATTCTTCCCTACTGTGCGCATAGAGTGATAGATTATAGTAGTCTTTGCGCAATTTAATTAATTCTTCATGTGTCCCGGTTTCAGTCAACATTCCGTCTTTAATGAATATTATCTCGTTACATTGTTCCAGTACCTGGGAATAAAAATCCAAATTAGCGCAATTAATTAAAATTTGCACTACCAATTTATCATCTTTTAAAAACAAAAGCCTCAATTACCTCTACATTATGTGTGACGAGAAGAATTGTTTTGTCCTTCAAATAGTCTTTAATGCACTTCTGAAATATGGATTTCCCTACGACGGAGTCAACAGCTGAAAATGGATCATCTAGTAAATAAATAGATCTATCTGCGTAGACAGCTCGAGCTAGGTTGAGACGTTGTTTCTGCCCACCACTAAGCAACGAAAGAAAACATTTTTTTTTACTAAAATCCAGTTTATATATAATGAGCACAAAGCTTTAAACTTACCTCAATGTCACACCGCGATCCCCGATAACCGTTTTATCACCCTCCGGAAGTAAAGCCAAATCTTCTTTTAAGCAACACACTTCGAGCACACTTTCGTATCTACGCAAATCAAAGTATGAATGACTCAAATTTTTATTCAACTGTTTACTTCGCAAGCATAGATGCTAGCAACATCAGTCACCAAAATTTGTTTTAAAAATAGCAAGGTTACTTTTTCTGAATCATGGGCGATCCAAATAGAATATTATCTTGAAAAGTATCGCAATATATCCATGCTTGCTGAGATACAATTGCCAGAGATCCTCTTATTAGAACGTCTCCCTTTAGTTTTTTCACCTAGAACATTCGTAAAAAAAATTTTGGTAAAGAATCATATCGGCTGAACAGAAATGACTACACAGATGAAGTTAAAAGTGCTTACATCACCAAGGATTGCAGATAGCAAGGAACTCTTCCCACTTCCAGTTAAGCCACTAATACCAATCAACTTCCCTCGTTTTATTTCAATATTTATACCACTTAAACAAGGTGTCAGCTCTTCGGGTTCCTTGACTTCTGCTAATGCGTCATTTTCTGCACTTAGTTTATCTGCCTCTGATTTGCCATACTTCCCACGGCGATTGCTCCTTCGCGATTTACTATCTTTAGCACTATCAGCTATAGCATTGCTGGTGTTTTCCCATGCGAACTCTCCCCCCTTTACAACTACTACAGAATCATGATCACACTGCAGGTTATCTGTTCTTACGTTTTCGTATTCAGGTAAATCCAAATATTTCTGCAATAACAAATAAAATATTACCCTAAACTCACGCGAAACGAAAATTTCGAGCTGAAGGCCTTTGATGCAGTAGCGTAGTGGCACATCATAACTCCCGTCAAAAATTTACGAAATTCCGTCTGAGGGGATTGAAAAAACTACGCAAAAAATAAACAAATACCTGGAAATTCCGGAAACAAACAGAAGCTTCCGCGATTGATCTGACGGCAAAAGGCAATGTTCCTACAGTGAATTGCATGGCAGCGAAAACAGAATATATTGACCACGCCTTCGATGCTGTAAGATCATTTCCACTTAAGCTACAAAATTTAACCAACAAAAGTGAACACGGTAAATATCCCTTGCCCGAACATATAGCAACAAGCCCATACATGAGTATTTACACAGAATGTAACACAAGACAGGTCATTTTGATTTTAATTTTTTAAAAGAAAACGGCATAATGCACCTGTATCCCAAAAACACAGCTATAGACGCAACAATATTTATCATAGGAGTCATGGTTACAGTCATTGATTGTAAAAACGCAGCTTTCCGGAGTTCGCTTTCTTCCGATGCTCTGTAATCTAAGAAAATTTTCAAACTTGTGATGTAACTATGCTCACTGGAAATTATAGTCACTAAAATATTTTAAATTGAGAGTAAACCACACCTGCTATTTTTTCCGCGAAACTGTCCTCCCAGCCATACATTTTAATTAAACGGATAGAGTTCAATATTTCAGTCATTAAACCTACTCTTGTATTTGTTCTCTTTACTGTCTTACGTCGAATACTAGCGACGCCCGCCGCAACTCCTCCCTAAAAATACAAACAACAGCAACTAAATAAGATGAATGCAATATGCAAAGTCCTTTAAATATGTTTAATATTATCTAAATTTAGAGTACCATTATTGGGTAGAACAGGAAGATTATGGCATTGCCTAAAAGGGCCCACGGTCCAATGACAATTGTCGTGTATATGATACTCAACGTAAACATCGTCGGGGCAGCTAAAATAAGAAAATGGTTATGTTAATAAATGGCTGTTTGCGTTAATAGCAATAAACGCCCTCGCACCGAAAGCAAAAATACCATGCAGCCAAAATGCCCACTTTCTGAAGATAAGTTATAGTGAAGATAAGTAGTAAGCTGGTGGCTGGTGAGACTCGAACTCACACGAATCTTTCCGGAACAATGCAGTGACATCGTCAGCCAGCTCAATCAACCCAAATTCATTGTATTTGATCCCTTACAAAATTAAATGGTAATTACCTATCACGAGTACACCACCAGCGACACATTCAAAAATTCTTTCTTGGTCATTTGTGCAAAAAGTAACGGCCTTGGCTAGAACACCGTCGCCACCATTACGAAGCCTGAGCAATTTTTCGTAAGTCATGTACTGCATCGCCCCTTCTAATCGGATGCCTAAAATGAGCCCATAAATTACGTGAGCAACAGAATAACGCAACCAATTTGCAACCATTATCAAAAATATAGTAGCCATAATAAACGAAAAGGATAAAAAATTGACTCCGCCTTGGTGTCCATTACCTGTGTGAATGCCTATCATCCATAATCCACAAAACGAAAGAGTTCGAATAATCTGAGCGATTAATACTAACATTGCAAGTGCGAGGCCGACTTGTAAAGGTTGATCAAAATCTTCGATATACCGCAATAACCACTTCAGAATCCAAGCCTAAGAAAATTGCAGCAAATTGTAATTTTAAATCCTCTAAAAATCTGGTGTTTCACTTCTCATAAATGAATTGCTGTGCGCAAAAATGCGTTCTTTTTACGAACTAAAAAAAGCTGATCGACTTACTGGCACAAGAAACTGGAACAATACCGTAAATATCATCAAAAATATGCAAACATAAAAACGAGTTTTCCCAAACTGCCAAGCACAACGAAAAAACGAAGCATCACTTCCTTTGTGTAGCCTTTCTTGCTCCCATATTCTGTTCAACCGCCTAGCGTTTCTCTCAGCTTTATCATTGTCCTACAAGGCAAAAACTTTATTACTTCCTTCCCATGATACCAAATGAATACCGCAATTTATACTAATACTAGAAGCAGGCGATGGATAACAAAATCTCCCTCACATGAAGTTCCCACAAATCATCTTTCGTTAATCCGCCTCGCAAGGATTTCCACATAAGTGAAGTTAGCCATGCTATGGTGACATAAGAAAACAGACCAGAGTGGCTGCTAGGGATGACGGTCGGAGTTGACCTAAAATTCAGTTAATGAGAATTCAAATACTAATTCCTTAATGCGTATGCAAATAACATTGATAAATACACAATAGTTCACGTGAGTACAATGGAAAATTACCTTGAGAACCGATATGGTAGGAGGGTTTTAAGCGCTGGTTTGTACTTCGACCACCGACTCGGCTCCCCATCAATTTTCTTGTGGTCATGGCTAAAAAATATTTGCCATATGAAACCATCATTACCCCCGTAACTAAATTCTTGAAATACGTACAAATACAATCATTCGCACTTACTTCGCCGTGATCCTTTCACTAGTTCCGGAATTCATCACCGGTCTTGGGGTCCCCGTGCCTTCTTTCTCACAAACAGCATACACAGAATCTGACCGTATCAAATATATCGAGCCATTGGAAAGCCACTTATAAGGCATGGCTTAGACCCACTGTAAGATTTCCAAAATAACCCGCTTGCATTGAATAATTATTGATGCAATCAGATCTAGATAAAATAAAATTGTAAATGCATGTATACCCTTTACCATCTACTAGCAATTAAATTTAATTTACTTCGTTTAAATGCTTTCAAAACTCAGCTAAATACCAAAGCAATATTCCCAACGCTCACATGTACAATTACCTTTTAAATACAAGTAATGAACACAATATTCTTCCTTTTACATTTCTGTAATGCTTTCGTCAAACTTCCTAAATATTACACTTAAACTGTCAGATCTACTACTAATCCCATATACAGTTTCCTTTATCCTCATCTATATACCACGCCAACTTTGTCCACATACAAAATTTCGTGTTTTCGAGTCCTTACTTACAAAGCATATACATAATTGGCTTCCTCCGCTCAAGTCCGCTCTGTCCAAGCGACGGAATTCAACAACCATAAACGCCAATCCCACTCATACAAATACACTATACAAAATGTCCAAATCGCTAAATTAACCCCCAAATTGTGCATAAATATGGACTACACTGCTGGACATTCATCTACATCATTACTAACTACAGCGTGCATAAACGTTACAATCTGTGCTCACGTCCCCTCACAGTTTCTATCACTTGCAGCGTTAAATTCAACAAGTTTCATAACCTTTATTCAACACAGGTGGGCGCCAACCATCGTATATGGCTATGATTTCTTACTTCATTATATACTATACCTAATGTGTACAATGCAATGTCATGCAAACTTCCAGATTAAAAAGTACCAAGTAAATACCAACCTACATTACATATGTACATCAACTACAGCTCGACATTTAAAGCAGATCATGTGCTTTCATCGCTATATGATCCACAATAATTACCTTCGGTCCAATAAAGGGCGTATTCCTAATTCCAGCAAACTTAAATGCAAATTAAATAGTCACCGAATTCCTGTCTCAACAACAACTTGCGGGTCCAAATTTCGGACACTACACCATAGTCACAAGTCACAATGTCACAATATTTGATTCTTTTCCCTTAATCCCAAGGCAACAAAATCCCATAAATCTCACTCCTTAAATTTCTTATGGAAAAATCTTAGTTGCCATCCTTCCCTTCATCATCCTGACCCAAAAGTTTAATCACAACAGTAATTTAACAACCAAATAATAACAATAAATCAAAATGATAATTAAATTATCCACAGTTACAATAACTCTCACGAGGAATCACATCAATTCTTCCATGCTTCAAAAAAATACCTTACCTTTTAATACTGAAGTCGTTGGACGACATAAGCAATTATTATTAGATTCCATTGTTCAATCAATTTGACAAGTTTTACAATAATAAGTTCCCAGAACCGGGATTATCGTCGAATGGCACGGTTGTCGAAGCTGGAAACGTCGTCGACGAGGGCTTGACTTCTCAAATTTATTTTAATCAAAGTGCCAATGTCAGATATCTACAGCTTTATCAGTTGTCAGTTATTGTCCTTGCTTTCCTATACTGCACACTCGCTTTTGTTTACAACTTTCAATAACAATAATAAATAATAATTTGAACTGACCTGAACACGGAACACACACTGGAGTTCCTTTTATAATATAACAATAATTTATTGTAATAGTAATCGAAACAAAGTCACAGCCGCTTTCTCATACACTTCACAGTTCTCTACGCAATACTACAATTTTCCGGTATATGAGTCATAATTTTGCTTAAAAATATCTGATCATCTGGAACTTGAATGGGAGAAAGAGTGTAATATACTGACAATGTAATTTAGCTGATTTTATATAATAATAGTAATATCAAATAATGTTCACTTGATTTTTGTGTCCTACGTGATGTACACACTGACCATGTCTTCCATCCTCATCCAAGTAAATAAGTAGCTTACGTGTTCACAAAAAAGATAAAAGTTGATGATTGAAGAACGAGAAGCGTATCCTTTACTCAATCCTTCCTTCCTTTCCTCTGCCTTGCTGCTTTATGCCGTCGCTGTATACGCTGTTTCTTTATCTTTAGTGGTTAGTTCCTATACGAGCTTTTTTGTTACTTTCGGAGCCAAATGGGGAGTTTTTGAAAAAGAGTGCAGCATAACACATGACAAAATTTCAGTTTCACTTCAACCATAGACTGCTTATATTTATAGTTGACGCTATACACTGTGTAGCAGGTTGCAGGGATGAACTCAATGAGAAAGATGCAAACAGCAGACACATGAGTGAGTCGGCTGTTCCTCACTCCCTGCACGCTTGTCACTGCTGATACTATTTATCTGAGAAAAACAGACGGTGAGGAAGATTATTTGTTGTAACATTATTGTAACTTTTTATAGGAAGTCAAAGAGAAGTTGTACAGTTTAACAGTAGAGTGCTTTTTATTCCAAGACACATGAAGAGACCACAAGAGGGTTGCAATATCGTATACTATATAAACTGTACCACAAAGCGTGTTTAGCAGCAACTCTCAACGTTATCTGAATTATCATTATCATTGTATTATCATATCTTGTCATTAATATTAGGTAAGCGTGTTACTAGCAAAAATTATGCTAAATGTTTAAGGAAACTAAAATTGTATTCAA
>JAQFXU010004023.1:0-14530 GCA_034693705.1 Spatulosminthurus flaviceps
ATGGGTTGAAAATTTCCTTCCAAATCGCAGCTTTTCAACGAAATTGACTGAAAAATTTGCAAATATAAGCAAAAATTTTTATTGCAAGTGAAAAATTTTCCGTTACAAAAATTAAGCACTCAATTTTTCCCATCAAATTGAAACATAATAAAGGTTAGTAGGTTAAGGCTTGAAAAATCTGTTTCAAATGACTGATTGTGAGTAAACGAGAAGAACCCATGATGGGTATAAGGATATTTACATATTCATTTCCCGAGTTTGACTTTATAGATGGGTCCTCGAGTTACCAGAATATTATTCAACTCATAAATAACTAAACGTTTTTCCGAATCTATATTTGCACAAAATCATTTTCCGCAGTAAATGACCCATGGTATTTGAACATGGAAAATTGTCATAAGTTAGAATTCCTTCCGCATAGTAAATTATAATTGTTCAATAGACCTACAGTATATTCAATATTTTAGTTTTCATAGCCATTTAATAATGTAATGCTTCCAACCCAATAAAGTTTGATCCCTCGGTTAAATATATTCAATTCCTTTGAGTGAACGAAGCTTACACAACGCAGCCTTTACCGGGCGAGCATAACATAGAAATAACGGAAATGTTAACAAAGAATGACCTCCGTTGGAATTCCAGAACATTGAAAATCCTCTCCAAATTCAATTTAATCCCTTTTGCTCACGACGATATTTGGGGGAAACTTGTAACCCAGACGAATTACACCAAGCGCTGGAATTGGTCCGCCGTGTATTTAGTTCAATGCATTCACGTCTCTTTCCTAATAATTCGGTTGGTACAATCGTATTTGACGGGGAACTCCAGTGTGTTTCAATTGGCTGAGCATGCATTATTCATGACCAGTTTCTTAGTGGGACTTTATTGGTCCACGGTGGTGTTTATAATGGAGCCGGATTTAGTGATCAACATTTATAATCTGCTTTTGGATGAGCTCAGCGAAGCAGGTTAAACTGTTTTAGTTTGGAATTTTTTACAGAAATATTATTTCCTTGAATTTAGTAAATTATCTGGGATTTAATAGGTCCTAGAATGGGGCTGAAATGGAGAAGGTATCGGTTGCAGGAGATACTTTTAATTTGCCTTCCCTGTTGCATTTATATGATTGTCTGTATTGTCCCTGTGACATTCGTATTTGAGCATTCGGCCCCTTATCTTTGGTATTCGTTGATTGAGAAAAACTTCAATGGAGTATTTTTCTACATACTTTTTATGGTACTAGACACAGCAGTAGTGACAACATTTACTGCTGCACCGATTGTAGTCCTCACGTTGCAATTACTTTTTTTCAATAACTTTTCAAACTCCACGTCCAAACAGCTTAAATCTTTAAGATATGCAGAGATAAAAAGGTATTTCACGCTAAATTGTGCTTGTTTATAAAATTGAATTTCAATTCAAAGTTTAGATAGGTGTGCGTTTATTGCTTTCAGTTATGGCCAAAACGACGCCGACTTCAAATATATATTTCGTGCCATTGAATCGTGCAAAATCCTTCAGCTCCTCGAACAGAATTTTAACCAGATATTTTCCTACGTAATATTTACTTTCAAAGTAGCAGCTTTGACTGTTACCATACTTTGTGCGTACGTTGCCATTAGTATATTCCGAACCCATTTTGTTTTTGCTATGGTAAATCTATTATTGGCAGCAGATGTTTCTATAATGTTTACTATTCTTTACGACCAAGCTTTTGCCATCCCATCAATGGTAAAATGTGTGAAAAGGGAAATTTTAAATGCAATTGCTTACAATTTATCGGGAAATATTTTGGGGAAGATTGCTCTCAAAACGGTAAGATCCGTTCCCACTTTTGGCATTAAAGTCGGTGAGTTCCATTTCTTTGAAAGGATGTCAACTCCAAATTACATGAATTTTGTGAAACGAAGCCTCCAAGGAATTCTTTTAACAGCTTACTGCATCTCAATATGATCTACAAGTCATATTTGTTGTGTCAATGCCCATATATGATTTCAAATTCACCTATCATTTTAGTTTTATCTGCCAAAGGTTTAGTCGAATCTGTCGCACTTTATAATGCACGGATCAAAATTTTAGTGAAATCAATAAAATTTTGAATGAAATACCGCTAGAGCGGGTACTAAGACTTTTGGCATACTAAGGATGAGCTACTTTTAGTGTATGGCCTGAAAATTTTCAGGGAATTGTTTTGAAAATTCATGACAATTTGCTTTTACAATTCTGATGAATATTGGAATTTTGGAACGGTAGCACAGGAACAACTTTAGAATTTTGACATTGGAGGCACGTCGATCTTAAAAGGATACAACAAGTGAATTTATTCCAGTAGTTAGACGGAAAAATTGGCTTGCACTCACATCTTACCAAAGTAAACAAATATATGTATATCATAATATTATATAAAATGACTTTACTAAATCTACAAACATTCCACCAAGAAGTCCCATTGCGACCGTTTGTTCCTTGTTGCGAATTGTATTTTAAATGTGAACACTCTTACGTAATACAAATACGCAGTATAAGGGAAACAGGAATCTAAGAGTGCACAGTAGCTACAGTCTTGATCTAGTTTACCTCAGGAAAGAATGCACAGCATTACAATTGCAGAGTACAAACTCTGATTAATACAGCTAGCAAATACGACACTAGTGTTTTGGTGAAAATTATTATAATGTGCATTATCTGTCCGTGTGCACTCTAAAATATTTTAGAGGAATAAATCAAAAATTTGGAACTTAACTAAGAAAATGTTGGTGCACGAAGGTAGAGTAGCTAATGGCGGTGGGATTAGTTGAAGCTGAATCTAAATCCGAGACTTCATGCACATCCTGGTTTTGTACGTCAGAAGAATATTCACGAGAACGCGAGGCTTCAGACTGTAACTGAGATAAATCAATAGGACAAGTACTACTACGAGATGACTGTGGTGATGGAATATCACTTTGTATCCTTGGTATTTCTCCAGTAGATATGGAAACTGAAGGTTTCAGTAATTCATCAGTCGATATCATATTTGAATAGTGTTCAAAGCTGTCATCATGATCATCGGTGATAATGCTGGGTTTTATCTTTTTAACCTGAGGCCTCTTCCGCTTCTTGGGAACTTCAGAAGAGTCCTCGCCTGCACCTTCAGTTTTGGTATTATTAGTCTCGTCATCCTGATTCGCTTCTTCACCTTCCCTTTTATGCTTGAGTCTCTTGTGCATGTACAAATAGCCTTGGATAGGAAATCCCATACCACATATCTCACAAATGAAGGGTTTATCATTTGGAAAATGAATGCTTTGGATATGATTCTTGAGTTTGTGACCAGTATGAAAACTCTTTCCGCACCGATCACAACTGTGGGGCCTTTCGTTCCGATGAACTCTCTTGATATGAACTTTTAGAGACTTTTCATGTTTGAAAGAATGATCACATTCTGGACACTGCATTGTTCTATCACTTGAATGAGCTAACACATGATTTCTTAGATTATGAGTGTCCATAAACTTTCTTCCACAGATATTACACAAATGGCCTCTGGTCTGACGATGAACAAACTCAATATGCCGTCGAAGTCCATGTTCATCAGCAAACGAAGATTCACACTCATTGCACTCAAATGGTCTTGCTACACCCTCATGAATTTTCTTAGTATGATACTCCAGCTTAGCTTTAGTTGTAAAAAACTTCTGCTTAGAGCAACCTTCAAAGGGACAGAAAAATCGCACTGGATCATCTGTTTTCTTCCTCCTCCTCCGAGGTCCTTTACTCCCTGATTGTCTTCTCGCCCTTCCACGGCGGGGCTTTGGACGAGTATCTGACTCTTCAGGCACATATTCTTCATCCTCTTCGGACACATTTTCGGGGGAGGATGGAACACCCAACATGATTTCATCCAAGAAGTCAAGATTCTTTTGAGGATTAACTGCAGACAGTTTAGTTAGCATAGGCTGATAGCCAAAATCATTCTCCAAAGTATTAACATCTACAGTTGAAGTTGTCATCGGCGGCAGTCGTTGAACCATAATTGAAAAATCTATCAAATTAAAGCGCTGTTTCAGCTCAGGTAGCGTCAACTGACTCAACTCCGATATTGCCACGGGGCTTGTATTTCTTAACCTCTTGCTCCTGTTAGAATGACGACTACCCGGGCTTGATCTTGAAACATCATTCTCCTGATCTGGTAATTTTTGAACATCAGAACCCACGCTTGCAGGTTCAGGCGAGCTTCTATCACTAAAATCCCCGCCGTCATCCTCATTCACATATTGCAAGGCTTCGGGATCCAATTCTTGCTCGTTTATCAGGTTGAGACCTACAGATACACCACCAATCATTCAATCTTTCTACATATCAAAACCACAAATCTTCCAGAAATGATAGAAACAATTCAGGCAGAAAAATATTTAGCTCACCAACTGCAATTTCATACCGAACTGACTTTTTTCTTCGAAGAATCTCCTCCCCACTCTTGTCCAAACCCAGCTCTAGACTCTCATCTAAAATCAACAAAATCATTCCACAACTGCAAATTACCATATAAATTTTATTCCTAAAAAATCCCTTTCATATATTGCTGTAAATGATTAATGATAGTAATTACTATGTAACTCACCCTCGCCAACAGCAAAGCTCTTCTTAAATTCAGTTTTGACAACTTCCCTTAATTTCCCCAACTTCAAATTAAAGCGGTAGATTTCATTGACTAAATCAAAAATGTCATGATTCCTTTTACAACAATCTCGACAATAGCTCTTGGCAAGCTTTTCGGACACATTGGAAGTTTCGTCTCCATGACTTATTTCTTCCTCCTCCTGAAATTTGGATAGTATTGTTTTTGGATTGACATGTAAAAGTTTCAATAAACAACTCTCCTGTTCAGCCTTCGTAGGTTCTACATAATATTTATCCGTTTTTTCCAGTAACAATTGCTCTGTTATGCTCTTCCGGCAAATTATACATTCGAAAGATTGGATCCGGATTTTATCCATTTTTGATTTCCCTTACTAACATTAGCACTTTTAAATAATCACAATTTCCTTTAATTGAATCGCTCCTCCTCCCTTGTAAGTTTATATCTACATTTTTCTACCCCAATTTTCTCTTTAACACAAATTCCTCCTAGCCCAAATTGTCTCTGTATTAAAATAAGGTATTTTTCACAATATTGTAGTTTTTATCAGGGGAAGGAGGAACTTAATACGAGTGACGATTCATCATGAGATTATTCCACTTCCAGCTAGCGACAGCGACTGCGATAGACAAGTTTGTTGAAGTATTAAGAAAGTAATGAAAAATTCAACAAGAAATTGAAAGTTCCTACTCAAACCTTGCCACGTGATTTCATGGGATTCTTTCCTCTGCCATGAATTCAGCCGAAAAATACCCATAAAAAGAAATTACTTTTGTGATGTGTCATTTTTTAGAATAAAAGGCTAGTATAGTAATTATTATAGCTAAAAAATTAAGTAAATGTGGGACTGTCTTAATGTTGGCTCACAGGTTTTAATTTACCATCATTTATTAGAAATCACGAGGTTTGTAATTTGCTTATAGCATATTTTCATAAAACATGAATGATTACAAGTAAACATGAAGGCGTTGTAAATAACACGAAGCGGAACAATAAAAGGTTATAATTAGGGGGGAGAATAAATGATTTATTTGTAAATATTGTTAACAATAAAACTACGCATTTATGGTTGAAGCGATGTCTGAAATCTGAGCTAAATAGCTATGCTAAAATTAAGGAGGGTGTAGTAACAATAATGTAGGTTAGTAGCACGAAAATTAAGTGACAAACTAAAACCACGAGGAAAGTAGAAACTGACAATGAGAACACACAATTTACAAAAAATCTTGTGCACACATACATAGTACAAATTTTTCATCACACAACAATTCTGTATGATGACTGAATTTAATTATTTCGAGGAAAGCCGAAATGTTCCATATTAGGGAAATAAGGATGAGAGTGTTTAAAATTGTTGCTGGGACCGGGCATGGTGGCAGAACTCATTGGAGGAAATTGGGGGATAAAACCGGTTGATGCCTGAAGACGATCTTCGAAGAAAGATAGGTTAACGGGGAAATTCCCCGATGGAATGTATCTCGATGAGTTTTCTAGACTAATGGGATCTTCTGGCGGATATGAATTACTACTATCTTCGGCATTGATTGAGACAGCAGGAATAATGGGGTTAGAGTAGGGTGGAGGATCGCTCTTTGGTTTTTTAGGGGTCGGAGTGACTTTCTGTTTGTTTTGGTTTCTACGTCGGGGGGTATCCCCATGGGAATTCTTCATATGTTCATGTAAGTATCCGTGAATTGGGAATGTTTTTCCGCAGAGTTCGCAGATGTGAGGGCGATCATCTTTGTTGTGGACACATTTCAAGTGCTTGCCCAAATGACCTTGGGTGACAAATCCTTTACCGCAACGGTCGCATCTGTAAGGTCGCTCACCCGTGTGAGCGTACCTCGTATGGATTTTGACTCCTTCCGGGGTTTTAAATTCCTTCTCACATATTTTGCATTTGTAGTTCTTCTCATTTGTGTGAGTGACCAGATGACGTCGTAAAGCTGGTGTGGCACTGCAGGCGTAGCCGCAAAAGTGACATATAAATTTACGGATGTTTAAATGTACGACTTGAACATGTGCCCAGAGGTTCTTCTTCGAGAAGTATTTTCCACATTCTTTACATGGGTAGGATTTTTTAAGACCGTCATGGTAGACTCGTTTATGCAAATCCAGCTCGCCTTCTGTTAAAAACCCTCGTTTGCGCTTACAATCCGGTATTTGACAGAAGAATTTTATGCGAGATGGTGGAACCACCGGGACAGCTCCTGTCACTGATTTAATTTCCTTTCTGGGATTAAATTCCCGGAAATCTTGATGTGCCGTTTTTACATGATCATCTCGAGCCTCTTTAGTCTCAAAAGATTGACAACTACAGTCTGCAAAGATACATTTGAATTTTACTTCCTCCTCAAGTTGCTTCCTCACAGATCCATGCTCTTGTTCCACATGAGTATCCCTATCTTTCTCCGAATGGAAATCCCCCACGTCACAGTCCGCAAATATACATTTAAATACGGGTTTGGAATATTCCTGCTGTAGTAGCCTCTTCCATTTGGTTCTACGATGAACTTTTCGTAAATGTAGGTACCTCTGTAATTTTTGTTTGAAGGAGGCTCCACAGCCTGGGACAACGCATTTGAAGCGAGCACTCCTAGTAATGTGATTTTCCAATGGAACAAAATTCCCATGGGCTGACTCAACATGCTCATCTCTCGCAGCTTGAGTTTTGAAAACTTTATTCCACGGACAATCCGCGAATATACATTTCAATGGCTTTTGAGGTCCTTGGTGGGATCCCGATAAAGATTGTTCTCTAGCTTTGATTATGTATCTCCCAGGTAGATTCCTGATTTTTACGGAGCACTCTTTAATACCATAGACTCTTTTCAAATAGCCATAAGGATCTGGCGTTCCTTCACGCGAGTCTTCGAGATCAATATCCTCTCGATTATCAAACCAATCAACTTCGAGGATAGGAGCAGAAACTTCTGGGACGTAGGTTACGAGACTTTCTGGTATTAAGCCTGCGCATAAGGTAAAGACAAACTTTTTAAACTTTTTGTTACGATCAATCTAACATTCCATTCGTAATGCAATTTATTTGTAGAATAAATTATTTGCAAACACGTGAAACTGTGACCTTAAAACGTGTCTCTAAATTTTATCTGTGGACTTACTTTTGCAAATATTGTAACGCAAACACCGCTTTAAATCGGGTGGGGTTTCCTGTTTTACAATTGACGGGCCTCTTTCTAAACGGATCATTTAAAAAGCCAAAGACTCAGTTTGAATACATTCTAAATGGTTAAGGTTTGAAATTATTCACCATTAAATTCAAATAGCAAAACTTGTAGAAATAAATAATTTCCAACAAACCTTTAATAATCTGCTCGCTATGTCGAAAATCATCCTCTATGGTATTTTTTAAATCTTCTAGCTCCTTCCCAAGAGCTTCGATTTGGGCGAAGGTGGATAATATTCGAGTGTTTCTCGAGAAGCAATTTTGACAAAACAACCCATTGAAGTTCGTGGAATCTTCGCAAGGTATTTGCCCAATTTGAAGGAGTTTTAAAAGAGACTTCTCGAGGGTTTGTAAATTTATGTCGCTATCTTCAATTTGACTGCCAATTATCTTTAAGCAAATTACACATTCCGTTGGATCTATTCGTATGAGATCCATAATTTTGGAGAAATGAATTAAGAGCTTTTCAGGAACAAATTTTAATGCGGGAGGGGAAGCGATATTTTAACGACGTGGAATCGGTTAATTTATTTTCCAATTGATACCATATGTTTACAGATTTCCAGCTGTTCTATTGCGTAACAGCGTAACTATTTAGTGGGACAATTATTACAGTTGGTTCGATTGGAAATAAATTCTGCAAAAGGCAACAAATTCATCGAATAATTTTTATACTTCTTTTTTGGTAAGAACGGGTTTTACTTCGTCAGCCAAGGATGTCTACGATACTTCAGTACAATATTTTATTTAGGCAATTTAGCATATAAACCTTATTTTCTTCAAATTTTTGCTATAAATTCATGTATGTATATTTAAATTCTTTCATGAATCCTGGAGATAAGGATATTGATGCAAATGATTGTATCTCATTTGTTTTGCGTTAATCCAATTTATTATTACATCCACAGGAAAAATAACATTATGAAGGATGAAAGATCCCTGCTCGTGCTGCCTATACTTCCAGAGAGAAACGGTAACTGTAGTATTTCATGACAATAAATTAGACTGCGTAATTAAAAAATAATTATTTTATTACAAGCCTACTCACTGTATAAAACAGTTAAGTTGGAATCACTGAAGTATGACTCAGATCGGGGAGATCTTCAGACGTAACTGGAGGTACTACTCCTGTTGTATCTGCATCCGCAGAATTCTCCAACTGATTCTTTAGCTTCGTACTCCGTGCCTTGCTGAAAGAGTGACCCTCATGGACACTTTTTTTGTGCATATAGAGATAATTAGAAATAGGGAAGGATTTCCCGCAAACATCACAAATCCAAGGTCTCTCTTTCTGATGTACAGCCTGGGTATGTCTTTTGAGCTTGTCCATTCGAGCAAAGGTCTTGCCACAACTTTCGCAAAAGTAAGGTTTATTTTTCGTGTGGGTCATGCGGACATGGTACTTCAAACCATTGTGACCTCGATAGGCTTTGGGACAAAATTCGCACTTGTGTTTTAACTCTCCCGTATGTTTAACCTCATGTATTCTTAGATTGGTAATGTTCGTACATCCAGCTCCACACCATTTGCAGAAGAACGGGTAATCTCCCTGATGAGTTTTCACATGCATCTCATATGGCTTCGGGGTTCGGAACTTTCGGCCACATTCTTCACATGTGTATGGATGAGTAAGACCTTAAAAACGAATCATTAAAATACTAGTTCATTTCACATTCCTATATTAGGGGTTGGTCCATGTATATCTCCTGGATATGACACTGCCTCTTGTGGGATAGTAAATTTGGCTAAAATAATTAGGAATAATATTGCGCAATTTATTGACAGTTAAAATACAGGTTCTAGCTATGGTTTCTAGAAAGAAATCAGAAATACAAGTTTATGACTAATTTACGTTTCTGACTTTCTGGTACCGAGTAGCGTCACACAACTTGGAAGGAATTTTTTCATACTTCAACTTTAAAGTTGGCATTAGTCAAGTAAAATTACTTTTGTCATCCCCCGCCCCACAAGGTTGAACACGGACCAGTCCCTGATATTATATTAGTAATGTTCATTTAATCATATTGTACCTTTATGCTTCTTCGCCACATGACATTCCAGCAAAAGCTCCGAATCGTAACCCGTACTCTTTTTTGTTTTGCAGTCTTCAACGGGACAAAAAAATTTATCCTCCAGAACTTCACGTTCCAATTTACGCGGATTCTCCTTCCTACTTCTTAGCCTCTGTTTGCATCTTTGGATTTCTTGACCCGGCTTCTTTCTTCTAGTATACTTTTCAATTTCTTCAACAGGTAGTCTTTTCACCCGTACAAAAGCGTTCTTTGGGTTTTTTGATGGTTCTTCTTGTATTGCTAGAGCAGTCTGGGAAGTACTAGGATCATTTATTCCGTCTTGACCTACTACACGCTCTATCTTCAGAGTAATATCTTCAGCATCTTCCACAGATGAGTCTTGGAAACCTGTATCACCTCCCATAAAATCCTCAGCAAAGCTATCGTCCAATTCTATAAATATTTCTTGGGCTCCAGCTTCGGTGTTGTCCAGCACCGGGGAGTTGATTGCCATTTCTATAAATTATAAAACGGGCTGTTAAATTCTGCCAAGCTCGTCAAACTCCATCATTAAAAATATTATAATGGCGACTTTAAAGGTGTACGTGCGTACGATGACTCAAGATGTAATAGCACTCACTTTCAAAAATAAAGCTACGCAATTTTGATTCCTTCCCCACATCATCCTCTTCAGCTGTAGAAACGACGAAATTATTTGACTTCTCAAAATATCTGCTCAGATTTTCTTTAATATCATTTACGCTTTCATAAAGAGCGTCAATCTGTTCAAACAATTGGTTTAAAATCAACGATCTTTCAATACAACGGCAGCAAAAATCATTGATGTTAATTAAGAGCTTGGACTCCTCGTCTAGCAAAGGAAAGCTGTCACGAATGCCAAGAACACGAAAAGTAGCTTTAATTATCAAATCAGGTTCCAAGATCTCTTGAGATTCGACCACTTCTGGATGACGTATCTCTCCACAGAGGATGCAGAAATAAAGATCCTCCATCATCAATTATTATTATTAATGTGAGGTTACAGGTAGTAGATAGCTCAATTCATTCTAAAACTTATGATGTGGAACTTATGATATGGAAAAATTAAATCCATGGAAAGTGAAATAGAAATATTAGAATTAAACTTGCAGTTTTAACTTTTAACTTGAGAAGACTGATATTATGGTAATATATTAGAACATCCTTACAAGT
Source organism: Spatulosminthurus flaviceps (assembly GCA_034693705.1). Classification (NCBI taxonomy): domain Eukaryota; kingdom Metazoa; phylum Arthropoda; class Collembola; order Symphypleona; family Sminthuridae; genus Spatulosminthurus; species Spatulosminthurus flaviceps. Next base: position 11,033 of record JAQFXU010004023.1, read on the forward strand.
ACAACAATAAATTATAAATAAATGTTCTTGGATAGTGGATATTTATAGTTAGTTTTTTCTAAAAATAATCAACAAGACAGAGCAAAAACAGAAGCTATATATATATATATATATATATTGTACAGCCTTTACTATAACTTCAGGACCGCTGGGGTTACATGGGATCTGTACTACACTGCATGAAATAATTAGCACGGAAGAGGTCTGACAATGAGCGAAAATAGATGAGAATGATACAGGAACGAGGACAGGAAGAGGGTACGGGTAGCACCAGGCACCGGTTGGTCACGTAAATGTAAAACGCACAGACACACAGACACAGTTCACAATATACAAAACTTTTACCCACGTCAATTTTAAATTTACCGGCCAAAATGATCACCACAAGGATAATAAGCAAAATTTTGATATTAAACCTTATGGAAGGAAATTTTGGAGGGTTGTAATTTGTTTCTAAGTACGGTAAAATAAAAATTTTGGAAGGACTGATTGTCCTTCATGGAATAATTATTTTCAGTAAAATTACACAATCCGATGGATCTGTTCGCATTGTATCCATGAAGGATAGAGTATAAAAAGCGAAATTAGGCAGTTTTTCGTGGAATAAATATTACGTTAAATGATGATACTTGATTAACTTGGAGTTTAATTCAATCGATTTTTCCACTGTTGATACATACGTCCAGCTACACTATTACATAAATATTTTGTGAGAAAACAGTTGAATGAGTAAGCATGTTCGGCCAAAGTTCGAAAGTACATAAATTATACGGTTTTGACGGAAACAGCATTTTTTTATGTGAGTAAGCCTATGTGATTCCGATTCCTAAGAATAGTTGATAGTGGAAACGGTTAGGCATCATTTAGAGATCAGCATCCTCTTTAAGATTCATTTGCGCATTCTAAGAATACAGTTTATTCCCCTTCTTATTTAATAATATTCAATACTAACTATACTTGACAAATGCGGTTGGAATATTTGATCTTAAAAACAAGTTGTTATGAATTTTTACACATTATTTTTAATCTAATGATTTAGTTGAAATCACTGATTTATGACTTGGACCCGGGAGATTTTCAGGTACTGGTACAACTACATTTGTTTCAATATCCTCTTGATTCGCCAACCCACTCGCCAGTTTCAGTTTCCGAAGACGCACCTTGTTGAAAGAATGACCCTCATGGACACTCTTCTTATGCATGTAGAGATAATTAGAAACACGGAAACGTTTCCCACAAACTTCACAAACCCACGGTTTATCAGTCTCATGAACAGATTGGATATGTCTCTTAAGCTTGTCCATTTGAACAAAGGCCTTGCCACAACTCTCACAAAAGTAAGGTTTATCGTTTGTATGGACCATCCGGACATGGAACTTCAAACCATTGTGACCCCGGTATGCTTTGGGACACAGTTTGCACTTGAATTTCAACTCTCCTGTATGTTTAGTCTCATGCATTTTTAGAGCCCAAATCGAGGTAAATCCCACACCACACCAATTGCACAAGAAAGGGTAGTCTCCCTCATGAGTTTTCAAATGCAATGTATAATGCCCTGGTTGTCGAAATTTTCGGCCGCATTCTTTGCATATGTAAGGATGGGTGAGACCTGAACACATACAAAGATATAATAAAAAAATAAAAATATTAGATCGTTTTGCATTTCCTTTTCAAATACATTCTCACTTAATTATAATGTACCTTTATGCTGCCTGCCGACATGACCTTCCAGCAAGAGTTCACTTTCGTAGCCAGCCTTTCTTCTACAGTCTTCAAATGGACAAACGAATTTACTCTCATTATCTTCCCTATCTTTCGCCACCTTCTTCACCAACCTCCCTAATTTGCATGGGTTCTCTTTCTTCTTTCTTGTTCTCTGTTTCAGCAAACAGTTTTGGCCAGTCTGCTTCTTTTCAGTATATTTTTCGATTTCTTTTACCGTGAGTCTTGTTACCCGTACAAATGCATTTGGTTCTACGATCTTGTCCTTGACTGATTTTGAAACCTCTTCTAATCCCTGAACAAGCTGAGAATTACCAGATTTGGTTCTTTTAACTTTATCTGTTTCATTCGCTGTAGTATCTTCAGTAACTCCCGGTCCGGGCTCTTCTAAATCTCCATCTCCTTGCGGAACCTCCATCGCCAAGTTCTTGTCATTTATACAAACCCTTTCTTCTTCCACTGCCTCCGCGTCATCAGGTACCTGCTCATGGGTGTTGAACATTTCTACAAATGAAAAAATGGATATTTTATATTACGTAATTGCAAGCACAGGAATTCTAATAGTTCAACAAGTTGTTAAACTTCATTGAACCCAAATGTAAAAGCACTCACTTTCAAAAACAAAGCGCCGCAATTTGGATTTTTTCCTCACATCCTCAAATTCATCTTTAGAAACACTAGTACAATTTAGCCCCTCAAAATATTTGCTCAAATCTTCTTTACTTTTACTAACCCTTTCAAAAAGAGCATCAATTTGATCAAATAATTGGTTTAAAATTAGTGATCTTTCAATGCAAAGGGAGCAAAATTCGTTTATGGTAATTATGAGTCCAGACTCCTCGTCCAGCAGAGGAAAGGTCTCCTGTATTCCAAGAGCACGAAAAGTAGCTTTGATAATCACAGTGGGGTCTAAAGGTCCTTCAGATTTGACCTCTTCTGGGGAATAATCCTCTCCGCAGAGGACACACACACATGGATTCATCGTCAGCATTTGATTTATTTTAAACTTGTGTGTGACTAACCGAATGGAAGGAAAATGTTTTTGTACTATGTAACAAGTATATGTACATGGAACAAATGAGCATCCGCGTGGATCTTCACATTTTTCGCTATTACACATTAATCAAAAGGAAAACAATTCAGCAGCAGCAACAAACAGTCTGTAATATTTATATACTGTTTGTTTATACTGTTTGTTTACTATTGCTTATTTCCACACGTCATTTTTCACTTTCGCGCCGAAAAAAATTAAACAAGGACAAACACACTTTTGTCAGGGTTTTCAAAGTTTTGGTCGATTTGGTCAATAATTATTTCTCATCACTGCATGGCATGGGTCACAATTTTGGTCAAATCGGTTGAAAGTTAAGTTAAAAGCTGTACAGAGTGTGAACCTATGGGCAAGAAATAAATATGATAGTGGAAAATTTTGTAAAACATGTTTCCACAGGACTCAGGAGTCCATTGAGTCCTGAGTGAGGACAAAGTCCGTAAAAATGCGGGTGGAAATTCTTTAAAAAATTTGGTACAGACTCGGATTCCCATATCGTAGTGTTTGAAAGAATTTTCCCAGAAATTTTACTAATCATGGGATTTTAATTGCATCCTTAGGTAATGGGCATTACTGAATTACATATATGTACACTGTTAATCTCAAGTTTTACAACGTTGATTCCTGATTATAGAAACACTTTTCGATTTTTTTTTTCAAGCAAACTGTACTTTCTAAAAATCATTTGAAAATTTTACATTATACTTCAGAATGTATACTATCCG
>JAQFXU010004024.1:0-14527 GCA_034693705.1 Spatulosminthurus flaviceps
CTTGTTAGGGAATGTAATCTTTATATCAAATGCTTGAATTTGAAGCCTAAAGAATGCTTTTATTAGTGGGGCAAGTCGGCGTATGACTAATTCCATTATCACGTCTTGGCTTTTAGGGAAGTTGGTGAAAACAGTAGCAAATACTTGATTTTATTATATTTTAGCGGATAGAGCAGTGCGTGTAAGGGGAAGTTAATCACCTTTTATGAGCGACTCCTGCATGGATAAAATCGGCGACATTGTTGGTCATTATTATAGCCTTTCGCGAGTGTTCACTCTATTAAAGATGCATGTTAGGTTGTTATTCATAAGGTAAAGAAAGGAGAGGAACTTATCTACTGGGGTAGTTGGGTACAGAATGAGCGATTGACGTGACTTCCGATTACAAAAGTCCCACAAAAACTAATTTGTCATCTATTTCTATTCTCTGTATAAGAAGTTGCGCAGTTTCAATAAACCAAGCACCTTCAGAAACCTCGACGTTTAATTTAAATAATGTGCACTTGGTAAAGATTGCGAATGAGATCGAGTCTGTGGTAAACATTGGGGCAAACTGTTTGATTTGCTCATGAGTTATGGAACAGGCGAAACCCTTTCTTTCTGGAGAGTATTAGGTGATTTATTAATGAAAGTTTCTTCTTAAAAAATCGAGCTGAAAGTAATTTTGTAAAGTCTCGTGTCGTTCGAATTTTTGAAGCACTGTTTCATGTATGGATAATGTATTTCTGGCACCTTGGAATGAATGCTCATGTTTATAAAGTGGGTCCATAAGTAATGGAATTTGCAACAACGTGAGCATGTTGGTAATGAGTGATTGAAAATCACTCGAAAACATTATTAGTAGTCAATATGGAAATGAAAGGGTTCATTTATACTTGTGGTCCCTCTCTGAATATTTTATATTATGACACAGTGCAAGATAATGATACAAATAATGACTACCTTATGCCGCTTTACTGTGGTTAATTGTTAAAAATTACTTCATGTCTATATACGTCATGTCTAAGAGAGAGTTAAACCATACCTGCTAATTGCAATGCTTATGTATAGATTTTCAAATTGGGACAAAACCTTTTCTAAGAGACCAAAATGACTTCGTTAATTCGGTGTATAAGTTTTTAAATCAGATCTGATTGCGTGCAGGTTGCAAATAATCCTTGAGCAAATATCCTCGATTCCCAAACTGACCTAAACTTGCCAAAATCCAGATCAGCCAGGATTACTATTTGAAGCGATTCTTCATAATAGCAGTATATAGTCATGGAAAAACAAGTTGGGCGTACAAAGAGATTTTGGCTTTAGTGGGGGAATTAGTTGTGGGCTTCTTCTCTGCTAACCTTTCTTGGAAAGGATTTTTATTTTACACTCAAGATCAGCCAGTCCATCCTTGAGTCTTCCATCCTGATTTTCTAAACTGTGTTCAGGACCCAGACTCCACCCATCATCGCCATGAGTGTGAGTAAGTTTTCACCGAATAAAGTTAGGGAGGAGGAGGAAATGAGGATGAGTAGAATTCGGAGCCTCTCCATAACTCCTCAGATCAAGGAAGGAAAAAATGGTGTGGACAATCCGGCCTTCGTATCCGACAATGAGAAGGGTTATTCGGAAGGGGACATGGATGATCACAAAGTGAGTTTGGACGTGCTGTGTAAACGATATGGTACAAATTTGCAGCGGGGCCTGAAGAAGACACAAATCGAGTCTAACCGAGATAGATATGGAAAAAATGAGCTGACCCCACCAAAAAAGGACTCTCAGTTTGTGAAATTGTTAAAAGAATTCTTCGCAGGCTTGAATATCCTACTTTGGGTTTGTGCTGTCCTTGCATTTGGCTCCTATGGATCACAATACCTTTTTGCCGATGAGATTGCTCCGGATAACCTTATTTTGGGTGTATCCATTCTCATTGTTATCTTTGTTTCTGGAACATTTGCTTACTACCAGGAATTCAAGTCCAATCGTATCATGGAATCCTTTAAGAATATGGTCCCAAGATCGACCAGAGTATATCGGGATGGGAAGCGAATGGAAGTGGAAGTAGCTGAGCTGGTTGTGGGTGATATTGTGGAAGTACGCTACGGGGATTTAATTCCAGCAGATATTCGGGTTTTAGAGTGTCAAGAATTCAAAGTAGATAATTCTGGTCTCACGGGAGAGTCAGATCCTCAAAAAAGGGTTCCTCAATGCACTCACGATGATCCTTTGGAAACGAAGAATTTGGCATTTTTCTCCACTAATGCTCTAGAGGGTCATTGTAAAGGCATGGTCGTTCGGGTGGGTTCTTCAACTGTTATGGGGAAATTGGCTGCTTTGGCTAGTCAAGTCGACGCTGCTAAAACGCCCATAGGAATTGAGATGGATCTGTTTATTAACATTATGACTATCCGAAGTATCATATTTGGAGGCTTGTTCTTCGGGGTGGCTATGGCTATGGGGTACACTTATCTAGATGCTATATTTTTCGTCATTGGTATTGTTGTCGCGAACGTGCCTGAGGGACTTTGCGTAACTTTCACCATGGTACTGGCTCTAACTGCAAAGAGAATGGCTGCTAAAAATTGCCTGGTGAAGAATTTACAAGCTGTAGAAACTCTTGGGTCAACCTCTGTCATTTGCTCAGATAAGACAGGAACTCTCACTCAGAATAAAATGTCCGTTGCACATATGTGGTTTAATGATGCGATTGCCGAAGCTGACACTAGCGAGTTCACAACCGGAGACTCATTTGATGTGGATGATCCAGGCTTCAAAGCCTTGTCCAATGTAGCACTCCTCTGCTCACGAGCTATCTTCAAACCTGGACAGGAAGACATCCCAATTGTAAATAGACTGGTTGAAGGAGATGCCTCTGAGTCCGCCATCCTTAAATGCATGGAAATGCAGTATGGAGACGTGGCCAAGATCAGAAGTAAATATCCAAAGTTGTGTGAAATTCCTTTTAATTCGGGAAATAAGTACGCCGTTTCCATCCATGACATGAGAGACCCGGGGGACCCCAGACATTTACTTGTAATGAAGGGAGCTCCGGAAAGAATCATTGGTCTCTGCGACAGAATTTTAGTTGGCCAAAAGGAGCATGAGCTGACCGCAGAATGGAAGGAGAAGTACAACGAAGTTTACGCCCTGCTTGGATCCTTGGGGGAGAGAGTTTTGGGATTCTGCGACTGCCGCCTTCCAATTGATAAGTACCCGATCGGCCATGAGTTTGACACAAACGACCCAGACTTCTTGGATGTGGGATTCCGATTTGTAGGATTGATTTCAATGATCGACCCACCGAGATCTGCTGTTCCAGATGCTGTAGCAAAATGCCGGTCTGCGGGAATCAAGGTAGTTATGGTTACAGGAGATCACCCTGTTACAGCCACTGCAATTGCCCGGGCGGTAGGAATCATATCTGAGGGAAACGAAACCATTGAAGAAATAGCCTTAGCACGAGGATGCTCTGTGGATGATCTTGACCCTGCGGAGGCTACAGCAGCGGTAGTCTCAGGTGCGGAATTGAAACTTTTGACCCCAGAAGAGCTTCGGAATGTACTTATTAACTACAAAGAAATAGTTTTTGCTCGTACTTCACCCGAGCAGAAGTACACCATTGTTGAAGCATTTCAAGATATAGGTCAGATTGTAGCCAGCACGGGAGATGGTGTGAACGACTCACCCGCTCTGAAGAAAGCAGATATTGGAGTTGCTATGGGAATTAGTGGAACTGAAGTCTCAAAGGAAACTGCAGATATGATCTTGATGGATGATAACTTCGCTACTATCGTCACAGGGGTTGAAGAAGGACGTCTTATTTTTGATAATTTGAAGAAACTTGTTGCTTACAATTTAGCCGATAATATTGCTGAAATGTACAGCGTTTGGATGTTCATCATGTTGAGGTGCCCTTTGCCCATGGGTACCATTGCTATGCTATTGAGCGTGGTAGGAACAGATGTCGCTCCAGCCATTTCCATTGCCCACGAAACAGCTGAAAGTGACATCATGAAGCTAAAACCACGCAATCCTCACAAAACCAAACTGGTTACACCTCAGCTCCTTTCGTATACCTACGGACAAACGTCAATGTTCGAATTGTCAAGCGGATTTTTCACCTACTTCGTCATGATGGGCATGAATGGTTGGTTGCCCCAAGATTTGATAGGAATCAGGACTAGGTGGGAGGCTGGAGCTATTAACGACTTAAAGGACTCCTACGGACAGGAATGGTCATATGATGCCCGGATGCACCTGGGTGTTTCAGCGCAGACTGCCTTCTTTTGCTCAATTGTCATGACGCAGATATCCAACGTTATTGTTTGTAAAACTAGGCGAATGAGTATATTCCAGAAGGGTATGGGTAACTGGAACATGAACATCTCAATATTGGTTGAGATCGGCCTGCTTTGTTTCTTTGTCTACACACCATACATCAATGAGCTTCTTATTTTGACGTCAGTCAATCCACAAATCTTCATTGCCCCGATTCCATTCATGCTTCTAATGATTACTTACGATGAGATTCGTAGGTGGGGCGTGCGTAATTTCCAGGGCGGTTGGGTCCATTCGGAATTTTATACGTGAGAAAGTATACCACGGCTATCGCATACTATTTTTACCAAATTCATCTTCTGAAGCTGTGGTTTTTTTCCTGAATGTCAAGACTTTATTTGGCTACCTAAAATGGTTACCATCCTCGAGCGGCTTAGGAATATAGTTAAGTTTGAAGGAACAGCAATAGTAATAATTTTCATGAGCTTGTACTTACTTACTTACTTACTTCTTCCAGACTTAATGTGCCGTTGTTTTTACTGCAGTTGTAATTATTGCGAGGTAATGTGCCGAATAAATTTGCCGCGAATTTTCTTGAAGGGTTGCATGTTTTTTATACACCCATATAAATTTTAAGTAGGAATATATATATAATTGCACTATCTGCACAAATCACTAAACCGGGTATATTTTGGTATGAGTTGCACTTCGTTGGGATTAGCAAAACCGTTTTCCGTTTTCCGTTAGCGTGTGAACTATTAACTCCAACTATGACAGTAGATGTTAAAATCAGTAATTTAGAGTACTGTCAGTACAGTGTTGGTTGATGTTCGCTCATTGGCAAACACTTTCTTGCTGGTAGGATGCATAACATTTATACAATTGTTGCATACGGTGGCTTATTTTGATTGGCCTGAACATCCGAAATGATTGCTCAAGATTCGAGTAACTGACTGACTGCTAGTGAAGAATATTGATAGACAATAATAATTATTGGCGGAGTTGTAAATAAATGGATTGCTACATCATACTGATCATACTAATCGGGGGTATTTTTCTTAATAAAACTAGATGTTCCAGCATGGCTGAAGAGCTTGCGTCTTCACAAGTACTCATTTCTTTTCGCCCATATTACATTTGAAGAGATGATGGAACTGACGGAGGAATGTTTGGAGACACAAGGTGTCACAAAAGGTGCACGTCACAAAATTGTCCTCTCAATTGCGAAATTGAGGGATAGAGCTACTCATCTGAAGCAGATCCACGAGGAAATGACAGCGGATAAGGAAAGTATCCGAAATGCTCTTAATGAGGTGAAGTGGGTTCTCACTACACCCATTAAAGCCACTAATCCCGACAATGATGATCCCAACAACAGCGCAACGTCTTGCATAAACACCTCCGACAACCTATCCGGCAACAACGTCGGAACCATTGGCAGTAACAGGTTTCCGGAAGAAAAGGTGTCCGATAGTTTTAGCGACTGGCAGGCCATTAATCAACGGAACAGAGATTCTGACTTGAACTTGCCTTCGTGCATTGTTCGTGTAATCGGGAAGGGTAAGTGTAGCAGGCTTTGTATATCTCCGGGGAAACGTTTCGTTAGCATTTTTAATGTTTCTTTCATATGCATTGTTATGATTTTACAGCTTGCGAACTGAACCCTGACCCAGAATGTGAAGGGTTATTGGTGTCAGTGTTAGACAAGTGCTTGTCTCATGATGCCTTTACCTACAAACAGAAGCGACTTTTGTCTCTGTGGAGGCAGCAGCAGGCTCCAATAGCCAGGAGAAATTCAAGCGGTCACCACCACTTCCATTCTCATCTGCACAGGTAATCCAGCTTTTAAGTGAAACCAAAAGCAGTTACAAAAATGTTGTAGTCCATGAAAATGACTAGTTTTTTCAATGACAGGAACAACGGAAGCCCGGGTAGTGGAAACAGTGGAAACGCGAAGCACAATCGCCACTTCAGTCCTAAGGTTCTTAGCCTAGGTAATCAAGTGAGCAACAATGTTACGGGTGGTACTCCAAGCTCTTGGAGCCCTGGAAGCTCAATACATGCAATGTTCATGGCAAAAAGGCCCAGCCTGCAGGACTCCATTTTGGAGGTTGGTGATGATGAATTTAGAGCTCGTACTTTATCTGTGTTGTGGTCACGTGATGTGTTTGTCCTGCTGCAGTGTATTTGTACGTAATTTCCTGAGCTTTCATTCCGGTCGTTGTGTTTTACAGTCTGCAAGGTCCCATCTGTCAGTTCAACGTACTAAATCAGCCCCCCTGCCCAATTTCTTTTCTTCTCTTTCATGCCCACCCCCTATTGGATCGCAATTCGACCAGCTCTCCAGTGGAATCGGGACGGGCAGTAGCCATAATAGCGCTATGGGTACACTTGGAGGACTTGATTTCTCATCCGCAGGACTACTTGGAACTTCCTCAGGCTCTGGCTCAGACAACAATTCAGGTTCTCAGCAGCCAACTTCGGGAGTATCTTCTGCCATGGATATAACCTCAAGACTGGAATCGCTATGTTTGAGCATGACTGAAGCGGCTCTGGGGCCTGCCTTCAACAGCTACTAGAAATCTTCAGAATATGGAGAGTTGTTCAAATAATTATCTCTCTTGTAAGATTTTTGACTGTTCATCGCAGACTGTAAGGAGTTCGAGGATGTTTGGTGGAACTCTAATATTAGTTAGTTTTCATCACAGCAATTATTTGATCTTGCTTCATAACATGATGTCCAGCTAGAGACCAAAAAAATACTTACCTTTATTCCACTAGTACTGAGGGGTACTCTCATACAAACACATTTTGCAGACAAATGAAGGAAACCAATGCTGATTCACACGGTCAAAAATAAGTACATTTATTACATTTTAATAGGAATAATAATTACTTTAACACTTTGACAACCCAAGACTTGCAAAGTAATTTAAAAGGCTGACTTTTAGTAGGTTAATATTGTAGCAAAAAAATGTCCACGCCCACAAAAAGAGTAGATTTTAACCGTCTTAGTGTAATTGTGGACCGCATGAGTAACTGTATATTGTGTAACAATGCCATGCCAGTTGTTGCTTGCACGTCAGCATTTTTAAGTATCATCAGAATACTGCTGCTATTTTCGAATTCTGTCAAGTATTTCATGGTGAAGATGGTGTTTGTACAGGCAAGTTATGTACTATGTACAACTGTTTCATTATGCCTGGTGTTGCGTCACCGTCGAGTCTAGCACTATTCCCCGAATAGTTTCTACCATCATCAAAACAAATAGGGTCCTTATGTAAATATTTTTTCGTTCTGTTATTATTTATAACTTACATTGCTGTAGTAAAAGCTGAAGGAAATCACTATCATTATTGTTGTTATTATGGACTAGATTGAGACTGAATGTGAGAGAATAAGCAGTATAATATTAAAAATGATCGAGTAGTGCTTGTAAAGTACTGAATTAATTCGCAACACTAACGAGATCAAGTAGCTGGACTTCTCGCGTTGTTATCCTATTGTACTGCGTAATCAAGTTTATATTAACACTTATCCCAGCGAATATGTATGTATGTATGTTTTTGTTAAGTTTATCGTTCAGTTTTGTTGAAAATCGCCTTGTTAACCAAAAATCACAATAATTAGTATAAATAATGGTAGTGAACCAGTCGCTTGAGTTGTTCAATCTACGCTGTCCCAAATATGAATTTTTATTTTCAAAATAATACTCTAGCATCCCCTTATCCTCCGTTATGCGCTAGCATTTAAGCTCGAACTTCTTTTATTTCACTTCGCAGAAAATCTTATAAAACTTTATACATGCACATACGATGTACTTGACTGTACAAACACGTGCGTTTTGCATGCCTGTTTGGTGTTTGTGCGCGTAGCAAGTGATTCTATCCATTTATTTCAAAGAGTTTGGGAATAAAATGGTACTGGTAATTTTGCTCAGCTTTCAAAATGTATCCCCCAAGTTTTTCCCAAGTATTTTATAAAGTCGCATATGTGCAAAGTGAGGTTGTATGAAAGTAAAGATGGCATCGAAAGTTTATCCTAAGTTTACATCCTGGTATAAATAAGTACTGGAATGGATCTGTGTACTTTGTTGTACTGGAATTTTAGAAGGAATCAAGCTAGACAAGTTCATGATGAAGGAGGATGAGAATGAAAGGAAAATGAGGAGATTGTACATATTTTTGGTAGGCCTAATCTAATACCGTTCCGGTGAGGCACCAGTTTGTGGAAAGTTTGACAGAATCCATTCATAATGTATGGAATGCTTTGATGAAGTATGGTTGAGAAGGTAGTAGTTAGGGCGGCTTTATAGTTATACATTTAATTAAATAGTTCTTGTTCATGCATCTATTCTATATTATCGTAGTAGTTCTCCTCCGGAGTATACATAACTTGAGTTATTGTAATAGCTTCGTAGGTTTTATGGTAATGAATCATGTTGACTCATGTGTTGTCGAGAGAATGGAAGTATTAGTGTTTTCCTCGTAGAATTCTATGAATTTAGGTATTAGATTTTTTTAAATGAAAAAGAAAAAAAAGTATATGCGTCTCGTTTGTTTTTTCCGTCACTTTTTGCGAGAGTGCGATTGTGGGTTTTGTACAGATGCAGATGTTGTTATCATAAGATAATGAAAGAAGTGTTTTCTCGTGCTGAGGAGGCCATTGTTGCTACGATTTGTTTGTGCATGGTTCTGTACCTGTCAAGTGAATGATGATTTTTCGGTCCTGTTGAATGGGTGTAATCGTATTATTATTATTGTCGGCTGAGAGTATAGGAATGGTGTAATAGTTATCTATCCATTTAATTGCTTGTATATGAGAAACCTTTGTTTCGACAGCTTAGTTACGTAAGCAGTTAGTGTCTAGTTCTTCATCTACTGCACGCACTATTTCGAAGAAACATTTTTGCCATGCACATGAACGATGTTTTTAGTTAATTCGGTTTTATGGAATAATTATTTGGCTGTTCTTCCAGTGCTATTCTATGTATGGAATTACGTTTTTGAAATCAATCTTTGCTTATACCAATCGTTTGTTAAAAATGTAGGAGGGCGCGAGATATCATTAAGTTTTTTCAAGTTTCAGTGTCGGATTGATTGATTGGTATGAGTCAACAAACAGAATGTTCAATGCGAGCTACTATACAAGGAAAATTAATGATAGTGTGTGAGTAGTGAATAAATGGAGTTCGACAATTGGGAGGGTTGCGGCCATTTAGCTTTATTATCTTCATATAGAAAGTAAGCATGTACACCGAAGCGAAGTCTTGAAAAATCTGTTGCAGGTCAAAACATAATAGTTAATTGTTGATTGAGCAGAGAATTACGTATTTTTAGTACTTTCCATATACCAACAAAGGAGAAAGTTGCAATAATAGATTGTGTCAGAAAAACATTGTGTTACATTATCTTATCCCTGCCTTTAATTAAACACAACCTCAAAAGGGTACATTTTGAAAATCCAGATGTTAACAAAGGAAATCCTACCTGTTGTTAATCAATCAGACTGAAAACTACCCGCGTCAAAATATAGATAAGTTTAGAGAAAAAGGACATTGAAAGTGTGAGTAGATAAGTCTCCGAAACATCTTTTATTTCAACAAAAGAATAACGTGTATAGTTACAAAGGCTTACTGGTTTTGCTCGAGAAAGACTATATTTACAGTTTACTACAAATTATACGTATGGAAAGTTCAAGATTTTCATTCAATTTTTGGATGTCGTAATTTATATCGCCAGGTAGATTTTATACCAGAAAATATTACCAACCAGCGGTGCAGGCAGACAGGATTATTCTCTAGTACATACCATTTGGATCTTTCTATATATGATACATATTACTTATTGTTAGTAAGAAAGACGGATATGACTGAAAATCCAGAAATAATATTGCAGTATTCGTATTTTTCTTTGTAATTACTTCCTTAATCTTATTTTTTCAAGATTTAGTCAAGAATTTGGCTTACATTTCTTTGCCTTTATAGCCAAAATTTTTATTTTCCTAAAGTAAATTGGTAATTAGCAAGTAGTTTAATTTTCCTCAGAGATCCGATTATTTTGACTGCTCCCTTGCCGAGTTGCGAGTACTTTTTTTAGTTAACATAACGCTCAGTGTGCGTTTTAATTGGTTTTTGTTGGTAATTTTTAGGGATTATTTAGTTTGGAAAAAAGAAAAAGCTTTAGTATCTCCTCCGACAAATAGAATATGCACATCATTCGCATATTAACTTAGACGATCGGAAAGTTCTAGTCTCTTTTTAGCCTCCGGGAAATTTTGCGTAATGCATATACATAGTAAGATTGAAATCGGTGAAAATTCAAATTATGAATATTATCAGAACGAAACATTTGTTACAAGTTGTTGTTGTTTACCATCACAGAAAAATAGAAATCTTACCCTGAATATCATAGTTTTATGCAATGTTGACAAAGCGAAACAGATTTAATTCAAAAACGCATTTTATTTGAAACCGTTTTTATCCAAGTTGCAAAGTCCCTACTTAGTTTTTACTTAATGCTTACATATAAATGTCTAGCGGTAGTTTTTTGGAAAGGATATGCAGGACATGTAAAACATATTTTGCCAATATTATACTTCATTGATTGATATAGAAAATATTTCTGGAGACGAAAAAATCCGTGAGTAGTAATAATTACTGATATGGAAGTCTATATATGGTAATATCCAAACAAATACTATAATCTGTCTTTCTTTTCACAAACAAAGAAGAAAAATAATAGGATGAGTATGAAAGAAATGTTCGTGTAAAAAGTGTAGGGACTCTCATAGCCCCTGTAAAAGCTAAAATATTTATGCATACTTATGCTCTTCAAATTATATTTGCCTGCAAATGAGAAAATCGAAAATTATTCTATTGTACTTGAAGTATGGATGTTTTTGTAGATAATTTTAACAGAAACATTTCTCTATTTTGCCTCCCACCACCACACGAACAACTCTTCAGAGTTAAGAAATTTATTATTGTACGAATTTACTGACATTATAGGTGTGAAGTAGATGTTATACCAAAAAGAATAAGTACTACTACTGATTTTTATCCACCCAAATTTTAGATAGATTTTTATTATTGTATTGCTTCCAGATATGAAATGTGTTAAATTTTTCAAGGAGTGTAAAAAAAGTCTTCTGGAGAAGCAGGCAGGACCAACGATCGCAAAAAAGAGAGAAATCTAAAAATCGTAGATATGTACGTTTTTTTCATCCGCAAATTATTTTCAGAAACTACGAAAAAATGGTATTGAAAACATATAAAGTATCTTTTAGAAGCATTTAGCAAAGTATATTATATTATTATTGCATTGTCGTAGAATTCACACCATGGTCAAAAAAGGTCAAAGTATTGACAGTATAGATTTATATTACGCATGAATGAAAGGATGAATGAGTTACTCGTGTGATTCTTATAGAATATATGATATACTAAAATAATTATTGTTGTTCACTACTTATAGAATTTTCTAATAACATTATACACATTACAATACTGATTGTGAGATACACATACAGTGAATACCGAGAGTTCAAAGTTCTAAAAATCGATCCAGGTTGGTTGATTTTTTTTCAAGATCTTCTTTTTACGTGTACGAAAATGAAAACATTACTACTATGAATGCTTAGTTATTAAGTAAATGTTATTACCTGTATCTTAGATTTATAATCCTCAACCATATTATACTAAACATATTGTTAGTTGTTGTTAAGCGTATACTAAAAATACATTGCTATCCTAGTAATATCCTAATAAGGATCTAGAGTATCTATAATATCGTAGTTGACAAAGTTGAGATAATTGTATGTATATTTATATTATATATTATGCAGTAAAAATATACGATTCGAATATCGATGATAATGATACTTATTATGTGTAAGTATTTCCTAAAACAATGTGTTCATGGCTGTCGATGAGTGTCGAAAATAATAATTATTATGACAATTTCGGTCACTCGTTGTTTGGTATCTTTATGAAGGGTTGATGTATAAGTATATTGATTGTAGCCGTAATGTTACCCCTTAATGTGAAACCCAAGTTGCATTGTAATTCATATTTAAATGTGCTTTTAAACACAATATTTATGTGCATGTCTGCATGATGAATGTCTGTTTCTATGATATTATATATAAATCACATTCTGCTATAGTATAAAAAGTTTCCATCAGTGGCGTTTATTGTCATGTTTTCTCCACATTTTAAGGGATCATGAGAAATTCATGAAAACCCTATCCGGTCGTCTATTTAGTGTGTATATAAATTTAAAAACATTAATGTTTTTTTTTGGTGAAGGAAGAAAAGAAAGATTTCTCCAGCATGGCTGATTTTGAGCAAACGAAATTATGGATAGGGTGGTAAACAAGACAGATGGACAGAATTATTGTCGTTGGATTTTGAATCCAAGAATTTTTGTGGCATTCAGATGTATTGAAAGTACATGACAAGTAATTTTACTTGAAGTACAGAATATAATTCTGTAAATATGAAGGAATATAAGTGAGTCAGCATATGAACGTATCGGAATCGAAGTTTTCCCTTTGTGAGGGTTGATCAACTTGATGAAATTCCGCTTGGAGAATAATGTTATTATGTCCATTTATACAGTAGAAGGATTAGTAAAATATTAAGATTATATTAATGATTAGGTTGACTGTAAAATCAAATGGTACAATTTGAGCTGAAAATCAAGAAACTTAATAATAATACATGTAGAACGTAGGAGGGAAATCTGTATAGAAACATTTAATTGCTACTAGATTACTATGAAATGCTAGAAAAGCGAATATGAAAACTGATCGTGTTATTTATGTGTGCAATTTGTTTCAACGTCATTATAATTCAATTATTTGTTCTTGCGTGTCAAGCGGGATTTAATTGAGAATATTTGCGTAATGAGAATCGGAAAACTTTCTTGGTACAACTAAAGCTGGCTCGTTTATGTTATCTGGAGGATTTTTTAAGGTGTCACGAGAGGCACTTTGTGAATGCAATATGAATGTATATACCACACACGTGGAAGGGAAAGTAATGTTTGTTGTAACAACGCTGAAAAATCGTAATTTCATATTACTTAGAAGGAAATATCTATAAAATTGTAAAATACCTTCCCTCTTATCAATTCATGTAATATAGCTCTTGGGTTTTGTTTAGCTTTGGGGATTGATTGATGGGTCGGAGGACTGGGAACTGGCTTGAAAACAAAACGGAAGAAAGTTTGTGTAAAGTATACTTAAGAATAGTGACCAGAATTGTTCGAAAAGTGTTCAGCAACGTAGCATATTGTAATACAATTGCTTTCGTCGTGACTAATTTTGTTTATTATACTAAACCTTACCAGTAGTAAGTAGTGGAAGTAGTTTAGAATGTTATGTAGGGATGACAGTGAAATTGGAATTTAGTATTTTAATTTATTATGAATATTTTATCCTAACTGGACTAAGATAATCATATTGGAAATATATTGAATTTCATGCATAATTCAAAATCCTGTTGCATAATATTGATACTTAAAGTTTACACTGCCGGTATAAGCTATTGGTAGGTATTTTTACCTAATGGTTTTTTACTTATGCGGTTGAGATGTTACAATTTAGGCAGTAAGTTTTAACATTTTGAGAAAGGCTATTCTTCCACCATTTGATGTCTACCCGATTAGTTGCTTATTTGTAAATTTTACTAGAATTATAGTGTGTGCATGTATATATCATAGTTTAATTTTTCGTTCAAAATCTCTTGTTTTTAACTTCCCTAATATATATACATATACATGAGTACTGTTTTTACACTTTGTTACATTTGTAGTAACTTTTTAAGATGTGCTTATGGTCAACCTTACAGTTTTCAAATTCAAGTATTTAGATTAAGTCGGAATTTAATCTGAGTAGAGAAATGCACAGTAGCAGTTATAATATTGTTAAAAATTAATTTTATACAAAAACAACTATTATTACCTTCGAATTGTATCGTTAGATGTAAATGTATTCTTTTGTGCCAGTTTCTTAATATCCGTTGAACTTATTGGCCAGTGATTACATTTAGGTACAATCGGTAGCTGTTGAAAGCTGGAAGGAAGTTTCATGTATCCGTTGATTTTTACACGGCTTTGCTGCACGAAAACTAGACTATTCACGAATACTGAATTGTCAAGTTTTGATTTCCCTTGAATGTTAATATAACTTGGTTATATATATTTTAAGAACTCACCTGTAACTGCAAGAGTTTTGAATTTAATAAAAACTGTGCAATAGTGTTTAAAAA
>JAQFXU010004025.1:0-14526 GCA_034693705.1 Spatulosminthurus flaviceps
CTCTCATAACACTAACATTTTTTGAAAAAAAAAGATTTTCCAAAATTTTGGACTTATTCCAGTTTGATTCTAAAGTCTTCATATGTGATTTTAGATCAAGCCTAAAGTTTCCCTTGTATAGGTCCTACAGAGTTCCACACATTTCAGATAAGATAGCTTCCTTGGCTTGTGGTATTTCAGGGATTAGGATTCCGATTGTAATTTGGAAGAACATAATGAATTGGATGTTTTTTGCTAGTTGAAAGGAATTCAAATACTGTTATGCCACGTCTCCGCATGGCAGTAATTCAAAGATTAAGTATCATTTAATTATCATTATAATGACTCCAGCTTTTTGAATAAATCAAATGACTTTTGGATTTTCCCTTGCCCAGCTCCTAAGCTACTGAAAATTTTATTATCTTCTCATTTAATTACAAACACCTGCAAATGGTGACACCATTTGTGTAAAAGTAGCCGCTTAATCTTAACTCCCAAGTTTACTTTTATAGTTGTAATATTTCCTTGGCAATTTCATTATTCCATAACCTACAAGTTTTCCTACTTTTTTTTTACTGGGGCGTAGTTTTTCCTCTTGGAAATTCCATTGTGGAAACAAACACATAATATAGTGTGTGTTATTTTTAGAATAAATAATTCAAAAAAAAAATAAATAAAAATTCATGGAATTGAATGGTGAAAAAGAATTTTACGTAAATTTATCATATAAAAGAAAAACATGTTTTATGAGTTACATGTACTTTTGTACGTGTTATCATTACGTTTCCTGGGTGTTCCTCCCTTTTGTTACCGTATGGTGCTTGAAAAGTGACTTTGAAGCTCCTATGAATGGACAAGCTCCATATGTATTTACCCTTGGCTTGATGCGGTTTATGTTTAGCCGACGGTCTTTGAAAAATCTACCCATTCATTTTATTTAGTGGTTGCATCTTAGGGAATCCCCTCACTTGTCATAAATTTTTCATAGAAATACGGACATTCATACTATACAGAGAAATATAAGACCTCGGGCCGTATGAACCAATATGATGAGGTGGGGGCAATAACTGCATTATACCATTAATGATTCATAGTTGAGTCGTGTACATTCGTGAACGGAGAAGGAAAAGAGAGTCTATCATTGTCGTTCTTTCTCAGGTTGAGGTTTAATAATGTTTAGCAGTAAATAGTCATTAAGGTTGTGGGGAAGAAGTTCCGAGACCTTTCTTATGCATCAATGGGATAATATTAACTACAAAGCTTATACGCCTATAGGGAAGGAATTCTGCATAGCCACTCTATATATACTGCATGCAGACAATACTTATAAATTCCAGCTAAAGTTCTTGGTATTAATAACAAATGAGATTGCTTATTGCATCATACCTATATGTGTAAACCGTCAAGGGACGATAGCTCTTGTGAGAAAGATGGCTAGCCATGGGCATCCCCCAGTAGTCATTCCACCACAAATCGGTCCATGGAGAACTGGGCCGAATATCTTGGTTTCGAAGAATGCTCATATGATCATCATGAACAAAGTCTCCGTCTAAACTATTCCAATAAACAGTGACTGCCAGAAGGAAAACGAATCCAATGAGAAATGTTCGTTTGAAAAAAACAAGGTCAAGGGTTTGCTTGTGCCTTTTCCGGCAGCGGGACCAAGGGAAAGGGAAATATTCCCACCACAAGGAAATACACGTCGAAGATTTGCGCTTCTTTGATGACCACGTTGGCGGTGTTGATGATGATGAGCCTGATGTGGATGATGTTTGGGAGGACGAATGACCCAAAACCGTCATCATGAGAGTCATCTCCTTCACAAAATACAGTCAGCACTAAATAGGGCGAAGGTTAAAAGTTGAACGGAGATATAGACCCATGCGAGAACACCAAAGCTCACACTCTCTCTCTCTCTCTTTCACCGCACCAAAAAAAATTATACGGATGTTTCTAGGCTAAAGAAATGTAAGGGAAAAGATGAGATAGAAAGGACAATGAAAACCAAAAATCCTAACGGAGTCAATTTTCTTCACGGCACATTAAGAGTGGCTCGTTAGTAGAAATGACAGTTTGAGAATTGCTTGCGGCTGGATATTTTCACCAGTCATTGTGGTTATCTTCTGTCTTTCTCTTTACAATCTGCCCTCAACCACTTCTTCACTCCTACACTCGTCGTCGTGAGGCGAGAGGAGAGTTTCTTTCTACTCTTCTTCTTTTTCTTCTTCTAAGAAACTCAGCCGAGTCTTCTCCTACTTTTTGACATGGGGGAAAAAGAAACTTCAACTACTGGCACTGGAACAAGTGCAACCACTCCAATCAGCATGCATAATAGAATCGTTTCTCAAGTATAATCTCTTCATGGGAAATCCTCTAATCCCATCAATAAATTTTAAAGCTGTGTACACTCGCTGACACTCCTTCTGCCTCCAGTATATGTCATCTTCCCTTGTCGACAATCCACTTTCTCTTCCGATGAAAGTCCTTGTCTCTTCCCCTTACATTACAATGTCATCCTCGAGTTTTCTTCGAGTCACTCAATTTCTTCGATCGGATTAAAAGATATCGCACCTTCCGCACTCACTCAAAATCCAGGGAAACCTTGCTTTTTTCCCAATCGACGATATCAATCCTTTGCCCTAATGTTTAATTCCCCGGATGTAAAACTATTGAAATTCTAATAAATTCTAAATAATTCCTCCCTTCCTCCGTATTCATGACATTTGGAGTTGGAGGGAAATGATGTTTTGTAGCAACAGCAGAGGCTCGTAAAAGGCGTTGAGTTGATGAAGAACTGTTTAAAGGAGAGCCCTTTTTAAGAATGCCCAATGGAGCAATTCGTGAGAAACAGAGGCCGATTAATATCTTTATAACGCTGAAACAGCTTCGTCTCTTCAGGGTGGTTGAATTCCGTTGAAAATTCTCACTTCATAGATGGTATTTTATCAGATGAGAAGTGAAATGTCAGCAGCTTCACATAATGTAAACAAATAGTTTTGCCTTAGGATATAGCCAAAAACTGTGAGTGGAAGTTGAGAAACGTGTTCTTTTTAATGTTTCCCTTATCTTTCCACAATCCAATCCACTTTCTCTTCTGTTTCCCTCCAAGCTTTCCCGTAAATTTTTTTTCCTTCGCTGACTTCTTGATTTTGTCAGGATTAGATTTTGATAAACTAAATTGTGAGAAAGTTCTGGAGGACAATAATAAAATTTTATTATTACTCTCAGTCTTTCCTTGATACTTTATACTTCTTGTTCTTCCTCCTCCTCCTTCCGATACAGATTCAAATAATCTTTTTGTATGATTTGATCCAATCTCATTAGATTAATGACTGGAACTTGAAAGTTAACCATGAGTTTTTCAAGGGAAGGAATTGATGAAACAACTTCACACACAACACGAATAAAATCCAAGTGCCTGATTTCTGGAAGGTGGAATGAACTTGTAGGAGAGTAAGAGTATAGCTTTTGTGTTAGCAGAGGAGAGAAGGTTAGCGTTGGAAAACAACCGGTCGTAGAAGTGAACTGATCACCCTACGCACGTGGTACCGGGCTTTTATTCCCCAATTCCGGCATTGCCACGCAAGTCAGTCCTGACTGGGAAAGTAAGAGCTACAGCTTGGGTTATATGCACTCAAATGTTTCTATCTCTCAGTCAGTCTTCCACTGTCCTGTACTCAACTGGAAGCTGTTGTTCGTTCATTGCAGCGTGTAAGAGGCCTGGGTGCTATTTTATTATAGCATGACCCTATATATACTCTCCTACAGCATACTTACAAACTGTATAGCCATATAGTTCTTACCTTTAAATGCTCAAACTAAAAGTGGAAACTGTTGGACAAGAATAGTTAAGCTTGAAGATGATTAAAAGTCAAATGAAGGTAATGATGTAGCTTTTCATGCTTTACCGTTGTAAGGGCGGGCTCCCTTATAATAAATACATATTGGCTGGGAAGGCGTAGGGAGGAAAATGTCTGGTAGCTGTTAGATAGGAATAATAATAATAACTGTCAACGGCGAAAGGTATATCCAAAATATGGAACGTCCAACTCGCAGTCAGTTTCCACAGTTCAGGGTGATTCTTGGACAAGAGAGTAAACATAGGGAGTAAAATATAACGAGGAGTAATTTCTGTTGCTTCTACTTTGACGTGTATAAACTTTGTGTTATTGAATGGTAGAAGATAGGCAAGCTGGAGCCCAGGACTGGTGAGCCATTTCTACGTTCAATTTGAGTTTCCCCAATGATACACATGGATTTCCCAAACTCAACTGTAAGACAGGATTTGGCCAGATATATATTTTCCTCCAGCAATATACATTTTCCAGTGATGACTGTAATCCTGGAAAGCATAGTTAATAATTGATCATGAAGAAGGGTCGAAACGTCCACATTAATTCAGGGGTCCTGGTTAAAATTTTATGAATGATTATGTAATGATTCTCTTTCTCTCTCTCTTTCTCTCCTTCTTTATCCATTCCCCTGGAAAGTATCCACCCACTTTTGGGCCCACGTTTTTACCCATCTGTAGACACCAGTGTTCTGGAGGAACTCAACCAATTGCCCAACTTTTGGTTCAAGCTGATTTGAATTAGAGAAATGCAATTTAACAATGGGATTGAAATCCCCGTTTGGCCAGGAGCAACTTGTAATCAGAGAGGTGCTCGCCTTTCACTCCTACAACCCACACTGGAGTAAAACTTCAGTGGAGGGAGAGATCTTGAGGAATCAAGTCTTCTACGGGTAGTTGCTGAGCGGAGGATTTCACTCACTCGCTAAAAGCAAGGAGAGGGAAACAGGGAAAGATACAGGGAGATGAAGATAGAGAGAGAGAGGTAGGGAAGAAGAGCGGAAAAATAAGACAAACGGTAGTTTTTGTGTGCTTGGAATAATTGATGAATGCCATGGTGTATTACTGTAGGTCAGCACGCACTAGCATTAGGCTGATCGACCCTAACTGTGATCCTTTTGTCAAAGAAAATCCGATTCTATTATCTTTGGAAATAATGCAATTTGTCTAGGATTCTTGTGTGGTTCACTACTCTTCGTGGGAAAAATATATTGGCTCATCCCATCTGCCCATCACCTTCTCCTCAACCAAGGAAAAAAACTTTCATGGAACTAACCCACCCTCAGTTTCTCATCACAACTCCTCTAACACTTGTGAGCATGCTACTACACACTATGAAACATTACTATGTTCTTGTAACTTCCACCTAACTACCTCTGTAATGTCTACTTTATTACATCAAACCTTTTCAAATGTTCTTCAACTTCTGTCCTAACAACAAACTATATTTTCTCTTCCATGTACCAATTTTCAACTTATTATGAACTCTCTGAACCTTTCCGCACTTTTCTCCTTCAATACTTCTCCCCCTTCAGTACTCCACACTTGTATTGCATCATACATTCATCCACACCAAATTCTTTACAGTCTCTCAACCCTTCCCGGCCTCTACTAATACTTGACCCTTATAACATGGAAAGTAAATAGGGTGTGTAAGTTCACGTGTTTCAACTTTTCCCACATTTCTTAGAGTAACTTTCAATATAAAACGTCGCCCGCACTGATCCAATAGCCTCTGTGACTCTGTTTTGTAGTTGAGGGCTCTTGCCATCGTACCGTGCTATAGAGTGGTTTACTCGTAAGTTCAACGCAAAAACGACTCTAAAAACTTCAATACTTAACGCAACAAGATTTCAATAATTTACTTTCCATTTGATTTTATGTTAGCGTTCGCATTTTATTAAAAAAAATGAAAACTGTCTACTATTCCGAGATACATAACAGTATTGGCCATATATAGCCCGTAAATTCCAAAAGTTGTGGTGTTAAATTCTTCGCCTCTCTCTCTCTCTCTCTCTACATACTTTTTTCCCTTTCTTTTGTTCCGTCGACTCTATAACTAAAGATCGGACACGAAGCATTTTGAATTACGTGTATAAAGTTAATACTGGCAAGGTTTAATACGCTCTTGGAAAAAATATTTTTTTGAGTGGCAACCAAAGCGATGGAACTATTTCATCCCTCCTCAAGCAAGTATTGGTTGACATGCTTCCTTCCCGATATTACTTTCTCTCATGAAAAAATATAATTAAATTGAATGCTCGAGCCGCTTTCTTCAATGATATTCTACTTAAATTATATTTCAAAAACTTATACTTCCTATACTTTCAAAGTAGCTGAGTACTTTATAGCATAGCACTTTACTATCTCCAGAGCTTATACTTAGTTCTTGGCCTATACGAAACTTTGAATTGTTCATAGTTGAAATTTCCTCTACATGTCCATTGCTATCAAAAGGAAGCTACAAAAGTAACACTACTCTGTCAAGTCTTAAAAGGCTCGCTGCCCATTCGGCTCCTGGCCAAATTGAGTTTGAAATGCAAGAGTGGAGAGTTCAAAGTCATTGAAAGCATACGAAACACGAATATATAGAAAACAGCTGTAAATATAAAATATGCATATTGTTGAAAGGTTCAATAGTAGAGTTATCGTTTATATGATGATGTTTGAATTGTCTACTAATGGCTCTGTCTATATTTACATACAAGCATATGGGACATGAAAAGTTTTCCAAATGAATCATCATCATCATCTTGTTTACTCTTGTGCTCTTGAATGAAACGGGTAGTATATTCGGACCGGATACGTAAGGTTGTGTTTTGGGGAAGTAGCAGTTTCACAAGAGCGAACAATGAGCCATTGCAATCCAAGCTAAAGACAACTTGCACGCTCATCCCATAAGTATTGCTACGTTAACCGTAACATTAGCTTTAGCTACATGTTTTCCCTCCACCTATTGTACATGTTACATTTTAGCTGGTGGAGATTGGAAGATTGAAATGTGTCAAGATGGGTGACAGAGTCAAAGTAAGCTATATATAAGCTGTGGGATAGGATGGTAGCAAAATTCAAAAAATATAGTGGGTAGTCAGTCACATGTGTTTGAATATATATGAGAACGTGACAGTCCGGCTGTTGAGAGGGGTAGTAAGAGCCAGAGCCCGAGAGAGAGAAACACGTTTAAATTCGGAAATGATGTGGGAGTGATCGTAAATGAATATGATCGATTGAAGTGTAGTATGTATGTGTGTGTGTAGGAGATTGTCAAAGGGGAAGGATGTGTAGGACAATATGCTCTTGAGGGATGTCTTGTATAAGTACGTGTGTATGGAATGCTATAGAGTAAGATGGGGGACGTAGAGTTTTAAGAGGAGCCTAATAAGGAGTAGAGTAGTGAGAAAGCATGTAAAAACGGTGAGAACTGGGAGTAAGAAGGAAAGAGAGATGAGATGATGTAATTTAATATAATGCCAACGGAGACGGAAAAGTAGAGGAAGGAAAGAGAAACTCGACTGCTTGCAAGTCTTTCCGTATTCTTGTTCCTTTTCTCCTCCAACTAATATTCGAGTGTTTGAAATTGAGACAAGGGAGTTATCCAAAAGAACCATATTCAGCATTTGATTGTCATATAAATGGAAAGTTTTGAATACAAGGAGTGCATACGTCGGCATATTGCCGAGATGGTGGGATACGGATCATTTCAGATCTCATAAGTTGATTCCTCTGGGACTTCTTCAGCGGTTCTCATACTTTTCCTGTACAATTCTCTCTCTCTTTCTGCCAAATGAGGCTCGCATTCTGTTGCTCGCACTTTAATATAACCCAAAAGTGTATGCGCTTGCAATGCACTTATATAGGAAATGCAACTTCTTTTGAGACTTACGTATGTACGTAAGTATTACAAAAAGTCTTACTATTTGCTTGAACCCTAACGTCAATTCGTATCCAAAATCCTCCCATTCAAACAACCACGAAAGAAGTTACCAAAAATCATCCTATAATAATTTTTTTGCAGGCCGTAAAAAGAAAAAAATCAATGGGAAGAAATAGTAATAAAGAAAGTGATAGACACTCCGCATTTTCATTGTCCTTCTTCTCCATTACATCTTGCTCAGTCAAGTGGAACGGTTCAGCGCTTTTGATTTTTATTTAACTCCCAAATAAATTATTGTTATAGATGACATTGTTCACCATTTTCCCTCAACCTCTTTTTTTCTACAGCCATCTTATCAGATGGGTATACCAACGGTTCCCTTACACTTCGTTAAGGTTCCAAAGTTCCTACCCGCGTATGACTTCCAGCCCAACTCTTCTCTTCTCGATTATAATTTAAACCGGTTTATACTTATGGAATTTTGCCTATAAAAAATAATACAAATTCCTAAGTTTTTCAAAGGACATAATTTGTAATATTGGATGGCATCAAGTCTAGATCTAGATTCGCCTGGATGCATTTTATTACGTGAAATATGAAAATAACATGTTGGTCATATGCCTTCAATATAATAAAATTATTACTAATGTAACTAACAAAACTTGGCCTCCGGAAGAAAAACCATATACAAATTCATAATTTAGTGTTAATTTAATATCATGCACGTGAATTATTTTAGATATTCAGTTCATACTCAAATAATGACGTTTCCTACTTATCCATGATCATCTTATTTGATGGCTTTAGGAATAAAGTCTGTTTAGCATACTAATCTGTTTTTGTACTGACTAAGAAATCACACGTTAATAAAGTCATGAATTGAATTGAATCAGGGCAACTTGTACTGCATCATCAGAATAGAAAATGATTACTGTGTATGGATTGTGTATTAAAAATGAAATTCAATAGCAACCCCTCGAAGTTCATTTTTTAGCATCTAAAAAATTCGAGAATTCAAACATATAAGTTTGAGAGTAGGAGTCATAATTAGTAATTAATGGCATTGAACGAGCACAACGTCACTTTCCCGCCACTCCCTGAGGTAGAATGTTTTAAACGTTGTGCAAACGAAGGCACGTTTCTCCCTTCAATTTGGGACTTATTTAAACGCAACGTTGAGGCCAGCATTGCTGAATGCAAATTATGTAAAACCTCAATATCAACCCGAAAAAGAAGTACGTCGGTGTTACATACACATGGCAAGACCCATGGAATCCATTCCAGAAAAAGAATCCAGCGGAAGTCAAGGTGCAGGTTCGGTTATGTGGTTTGCTAACCTAGCTTCTTCCATAATTATTATGTAAGATCTTTAGTTTATTTTGTGAAATGTTTTATTAACCCTTGGGGAGTCGTACACTCATAAATAAGTATCCACTGGATCTTAAGAGTTACAGGTTGGAGTATACTTGTAGTTGATGGTGGTAGTCCAACATTTACTTATTTAATAAAGGCTTAAGGTGAATGACAGCTCTGTAAGACCTTGTATGACATTTACAACCTCTCAATTAAAACTTATCAAATCCCTGGTGCTTGGAAAGAGGGATACATAACACCCGTACCAAAATCAAACGATTTGAATACTTTTAACGATATTAGGCCGACAATACGAAATTATTCGCCAAAACGTTAGAAAATTTTATATTCCAAAAATTCTATGCCCAAATAATTAATAAGCTTGAAACTAACCAATTTGGGACTATTAGTAAGGCTTCAACATCCCAGTACCTTGTTTCTCTGTTTGGTTTTGTTTACAATACTTAGATAGACCTAACTATTATATAATAATTATCCTATTAGAATCAAAAAATGCCTTTGACCTTGTGCCCGATGATATCCTTATCAATGAATTAATTGAATTAAATATAAATTATAATTTTTTAATAAGTTAATTTTGATTTTGGCAGTTTTATAAAAACTGTCTGGTCCTTCACACTCATATTAGCGTTCGCTAATATTTTGGTCCTTCGAGCCGGATCTTTGGCGCTGTGGTGAAACTACAGTCCGATAGATGTCGTCTCACAATCTTCGGTCGGGGAAGAAGAAAGGATCTTATGTTCCTGGGGATGACGGAGACGGCGTATTGCGCTTGCCTTTCCGTTCTGTTGGGGCAGGGATTCCCTTGGTGGTGGAGACTGCAAATGGTGGTCGCCATGACACTGGGAGGGGCTCGGCTTCTGTGATAATGGATGGGAATGGGAAAGCGGGCGGTGTTATTTCTGGTCCTGGGACTGCGGGTCTGGGAACTAAGAAGAAAAAATTTGTCATGGCTGAAAGTTTGAAGAGCGCTGCAAGCTCTGTCAGACGTCAACAATTGCATGATGAGATTCTTGAAAAAATGCAAGAATTGAAAAAAAATAGAAGCACGTGATAATCGACCCAAAGTTGTTGTGCGAGCTGAATGCAATCAAAATGACAGCACAGATGAATGGATTAATAAACATTTCATTTCAAAGAACAAAATTGATGCAAATGAATGCAATGATGATTTGAATGAACCAAAGCGGCCTCGGGCGGATGGCGAAATGGTTATTCATGGTCCGAATGACGCGCCACGCGGTAAGGTTGACGTCATTATGCATTGTCAAGCCGTCGACGATGATTTGCTTAATTTGGTGAAAAGTTATTTCAAAATTGATTCTATTGAGTCCATGACAAATCCGAGATCCAGAGAAGACAGAGTAGCGGAGCGTATGATGGATGACAACTCTACTCGCGTTGGCGATAGGTGCCAGACTGGTCTTCTATGGCGTGACATTGCTGTTTCTCTTCCTGAAAGTAACCTGCAGGCAATGTGCAGACTGAAATATGTTGAGAGGAAGATCGACCGCGACGATAACATCGCGCGGACTTACTGCGCCAAGATGGATGACCACTTGGCAAAAAACTATTTCCGGGTGTTAAAACCTGACGAATTGAAAGTCGCATCAGACAAAATTTGGTATTTACCACACTTTCCGGTAATTAACCCAAAGAAGACTAATAAGATTAGGATAGTTTGTGACCAGCCTGAATGATCAAATTATGACTTGCCCAGACCTTTATCATTCGCTGCCGGGTGTCTTATTCAAATTCCGACGAGCTATTGCTATTTCTGGAGATATCAAGGAGATGTTCTTGCACATTATAATTAGTCCTGAAGACTGTTGCGCGCAGCGATTTTTATGGAGGGGAATGGACCGGCAGAGGGAACCTGATATTTGTCAATTCAATGTAATGATGTTTGGCGCTGTGTGCTCTCCTGCGCAAGCGCAGTATATAAAAAATTCGGAATGCGCTTGAACTCAAAAATTTACATCCGAAAGCCGTTGATGCGATTATATTCCGGCACTACATCGACGATTACCTAGATAGTGTAGATGATATTGATGCATCTCGAAATTTAATAAATGACGTCATTTTTATCCACAGCCGAGGTGGATTTAAAATTGTCAACTGGCTTTCGAGTCATGTTGAGTATTTAAAGGAACTTGATGCTACATATGTCGCTGACGGCATGAAAACGATCGAGAGTGCAGACGCAACTACAGTTGAAAGGATGCTAGGATTACGATGGAATCCTAAAGCTGACCAATTTGAGTATCAACTCTAATTCCATAAAGTTCCTGAAGAGCTTTTGAGACTGGAGAAAATTCCTACAAAAAGAGAATTTTTGAGACTCATCTTGTCTTTGTATTATCCCTTAGGCTTCTTAGCAAATTTTTTTGTGAAAGGAAAAATGCTGCTTCAGGAGATTTTTAAATGTGGAGTAAACTGGGGCGATTCACTTCCGCCATCTAGGCACGAAAAGTGGAGATCTTGGTTACAGATTTTACAGAAAATTCCGAGCGTACACATTTCGCGATTCTATGGGTTTCCATCAAATTCTAAACTGGAACTACATGTTTTTGTGGATGCAAGTGAAAGAGCGTATGCGGCTATGGCATATTTCAAAGCGAAGCTAAATTCCGAAGTTCTGGTTTCGTTCGTTATGGCGAAAACGAAAGTAGCGCCGATAAAAACAGTAACTATACCACTGCTCGAGTTAACGGCAACTGTTATGGGAAGCAAGATGTGATTAGATCGCATCATGATTTGAATATTAAACGTACATATTTGTGGAGCTCAAACTCATGTGATCAACTGCCTGGATGCAGCGTTTTATTAAAAATTGCAGAAAGCTGAAAATAGGTGATGGGGAACTTAATCCTATTAACATTTAGGATGCTGAGAAGATTTGGTGGAGAAAATTGCAGACGGGTATTTTTGCTGATGAAATTGCGGCTTTGGGAAAAGGAGAAAAAATTGCTGGTTACAGTTCTCTTGCTTCTCTTTCCTGCTTGGTGGACGATAATGGGATTCTTCGATTGAAGGGCAGAGTTCCAGGACTGAATTTGGAATTTGGCATTATTACCAAAATGTCATGGCTTCACCTTTTTGCTGGTTAACCATTACCATATGAAGATGATGCATGTGGGACTGGAGTCTGTAGCAGTCGAGATGAGGCAGTACTATTGGGTACCAGGTCTTAGACAGCTTATAATGCAGGTAGCATTTGCATGCATGAGATGTAGAGTTTTAAAAGCTAAAGCTATTAGCCCTGTGATGGGATTGGTACCCCATGGCGCACCACGCCGTATGTAAAGCCATTCCGTTTTACTGGAATTAACTATTTTGGCCCAATCTCAGTCAGAATCGGGATAAAATATGACAACGTATATGTTGTCATATTCACTTGCTTGGCCATGCGCGCCATTCACTTAGAGATGGCAGAGAATTTAACGACGGATTCTGCTGTAATGGCTATTAGATGATTAGTGTCTTTAAGAGGACCTGTACATTCTATTTAGTCGGATAATTGGTAAAATCTAGTTGGTACTAGTCGAGAACTAAAGATGGTGCTAAAAGAAGTTAATAAAATGACGTGATTCGACAACTTTGTTCAATTCGAATCACTTGGAAGTTCATCCCTCCGCATTTTGGAGGCGCTTGGGAAAGGATGATCCTGTCCGTAAAGCGCGCCCTGCGCGCTGTTTCATGTCAACAGGTGTTGCGGCGAGAGGCTTTTCAGACTCTTCTGGCGGAAGCGGCTCACACTGTTAACAGTAGACCTATTACGCATGTGTCAGCAAGCCCCGATGATTGTAGCAGTCTGACTCCGAATGACCTATTAATTCGAATGAAAACAGATGTGCAGCCTCAATTTGATTTTCAAAGAGTAGATTTTTGTAAGCAGTGGAAAGTGGCTCAATCCTTTGCTGTCAACTTTTGGCGGCGCTGGATAAAAGAGTATATGCCATTGCTCACGAAGCGTACAAAATGGCTGACTAGAGTCCGAAACATTGAGGTTGGGGACCTGGTAATAATTAGTGATGAGTCTTTCCCAAGGAAAGCATGGCCGAGGGTAAGAAGTGTAGAGGTAGAGATGGAGTAGTTCGAGTCGTCGATGTCAACACCGGTCATGGGACTTAATGTAGATCTGTTACCAAGATGTGTTCACTCGACTTAAAGAGTGGTTAAACTATGACCGTTTAACCAGGGGAGGCTATGTCGTCGAGTATAATTGAGAGCTGGATGTTGCTATGTTATAGCTAATGTTTTGTTTATGATGAAATGCCTCATTATTTTACTTAAAATTATATTATTGTAGAAAATAGAAAAAGTGCTTAAAGTTAGTTGTTGCAAGCATAATGATAAAAAGCGGAGAAGCAGAGCGGATATGGGAAGGTGGCCAGAGGGAGCTGGAATCGGGAGTATGATTTTAACTGCCGTTGTGATTGGAAGCTTATCTCATAGTGCTCTTGTTTTGTTAAAAAAGCTTAACCTAAAATTGTTATTTGGGCTGAAGCTGCGGATATTATTGGCATTACAAGCTAATTTTGATTTTTGCAGTTTTATAAAAACTGCCTGGTCCTTCACACTCATATTAGCCTGTCGCTAATAAATGGTGTCGTCTAGAGGCCACCCCTGCCAGTTTGTCCAAAATGAAACTTATTATGTACAAAAGGAGACCCTAAGATACAAATTACAGAAGGATAGCTATAGTGAATACAATTATTACGAAACTGTTTACTAGCAAAGCAAATAATGACAAGATTCCAGAAACTCAAGCAGGATTTGGAAAAGGTCTGGAGTGTATAGTACAGATATTCCCTCCCCAATCACTGTGATACACATAAAACTCAGAAACAAAGGTGGAAAATATTTTGCGTTATTTGTTGACTTCGTGGGTGTCTTCGACAGTATACCTCATGAAAAACTATGGCAAAATCTGAGAAGCATAGGGGTTTCATGATCATGCGGGACGAAATTTAAAGTCCCGTATTGTTCGCGCCGTGCATTACTGAGTGGGGCAATAATTAAATGTATTAATATGCTATTGCTGGCTGATGACAATATCACTCTGCCTGAGTCAAAGCACTCATTACAGCCGAAAATATTTTACCAAAGTATACTAACTAAGGTAAACGAACCTAGACATTAATGTAACAAAAACTAAAGTGATTCCGCCAATTAGTTTTAGTCGGTAGGAATTCTTCCAAAATTGTGCTGGCATCCACTGAGATATTTCAGATACGCTGTTATCATCAAACCCTAAAAGAGTTATGCATGATGTTTTAAGCCCAATCTGTACACAAACAATTTTTAGTCCGATTTTTATACGCATATTATAGCTAGTGCAATATAAGTGTAAGTACATCATGAATGTTGCCCGACGGGAAATTTTCCTGCGCCTGCATAGCTATGCATAATTAATTGGCATAAATTATGTACAAATTGCAAATAA
>JAQFXU010004026.1:0-14524 GCA_034693705.1 Spatulosminthurus flaviceps
TTTCAAGATGTAATTCCAAATTTTGTTGGAAAATGGAGTAAAAAACTACATTTTTCATCAACTTTTCAAGTTTCTGGTGGGTACAGACTACATGATTGTCACCCTCCGGGGTTTTAGTGGGGGGTACACTGTACCCCCTGTACCCCCCCGTGGTTTAGTGCCTGATTATTATTATAAGAAACTTCATTCAACATTATTGTTTGCTCATCTAGTATTTTCCATTTATTATTTGGTCAAATTGAAAAAACTCATGGCTTGTGCAACTTGTCGTTCCCCGGATTGAACTGGTCAAGTTAAGGTAGGTTGTTGGTATTTACTTTCAATCATGCCATTTGGGGTCCTTCGAGCGTTAATTGGAACTGACTAACAATAATGTAAAACTAAAACTGCGTGGGTTTCTTTCAAACTACCTTATTTATTAGCGTTCTATGAACACATGAGCATTGATTCAAACAATTTCATACCCTTTCTGTTTATATTCTCTTGTTTTGAAGTTTACCTGTGAAACAATTAAAAACTCTTGGGTTAAAAAAATTACTTGTTCAAAAACAACAATTTTTCAATTTAATACCGATTAATAATTGATTCTCATTTCCCCTCTACCATTGTTGCTCATCAAACGTTTTTCAATTATAATTCTGCTTTAATAAAAAAAAACTCAATTAAAATGTTGGAGGTAAACTTAAGTGTTCTTCCGAACTGTTTGCTAAAATTGATTGATTGATTCATTTATTGCTCATAGGAGCCGGATCGAAGCCTAATAATTTTCTCGCAAAAAAAAAATTACAATACTTTTTAGACCCTCGAGGTCTCCTTTTACGGAAGTACCTAATTTTAGTGGGATGTGGAAAGATCGGAAGGGATTTTTGTTTTCCAAGGAAGCATTCAGTTGGATCAATGTTTTTAGAAATTATTAGAGTGGATTGTTATACAGATATGTAGTGTGAGGGAAAGGAAAGCCTTTTGGAAATTCCAAAAAAAGAGCTCAGTGTTTAAGACATGAAAGGGAGGAATGGGTTGCAAGCATCTCTTTTTTTCCCCCATAAATGGACAATAATATTATGCACATATCTTTATGCATGTTTTTAAAGCTTGCAAACAAAAATATTTCCCTGTTTAGAAGAAAAGTAAGTACAACAAGAAAATAGTAAAATAAAAAATTTCCGCAACAAAACATCAATCAATTTAATCTATAGTGACATAAATCCAAATAAGCAAAAACTGAAAATTACATGAGGCGTAGTGTTAGTGTTAATTACTATATGCAAAGCATATATGCCATGTAAATGAGATGCTACTAATGCTAATTGTAAGATATGATAAATAGATGTCACGATAATTGTGAGTATAGGACTATAGGAGCTCGAGGACGAGACTCATGCGCACCAGAGTGGAATGCAGTTTCATCCTTTATCTGACCACAATACAGTAGATTCCCTATGTAGTGGTTTCCCCTACGATATGGCATTTCCTCTGCAGTGGCAGACCAAAATCCTCCCCACAGATTCCCCATGCTTAAGGTATACGCTATATATAGTTACCTATATATAGGGTTTTTTTGAAAAATCTCCATATAGTGGGAGAATTTCGAAGAATTTTTTTAAGGTCATTTAACCTCATTTTGAACAAAAAATTGCATATTTTTAGTCCAGAAACGAAAGGATATTACATTGTATGAATTCAAAATTAACTTTTGACATAAATCCATGGAATTTCTTCTAATTTTGAGATTATGGCTTCCAAATTACCATGACCGTAAGTCTTAATAGGGAAAATGCATGGAACGCTATATAGTGGCAGGATTTCTGTGTTCCCTTATGAATCCCACTATATAGGAAATATACTGTAAAATCACACAATTGACAAGTATGTACCTGCCTAAATCCTCAAGTTCCTGTAAGTCGTTTCAATGAACCAACTAATTGTAAGTAACCCGCACGCACCCAATGAATTATAAATATGGTCACAATCAATAAATCCATGTCGAATTCATTACAGTACAGGATCAAACTCAATGCCAGAAAGATATGATATTTTTTATTTAATAAATGACATATCACCGATAATAATTATTAATTAACAAGCAAAATATATTGTTGTGTATGAGGATTTAAAATAGACCTATAGCATAGCATAAAAGAATGCAAAAGTAAATTCTTGGGAAAAGTTTTCACTTTAATTATTGTCAGTTATTTTGAGCTCCCAACGTAGGAGTTCTATGGGCTGTGACATATAATTGACGTTATAATTCTCAAGAACCGTGATATTAATTTTTATCGCCCGCATTTCAATGCGGCTACAAACTGTTTCCCCATACTCTCCTTCTATCGACCTGAATAAATTATTATTATTTATTATTATTATTCTCCTTCTATTTGTTCTTATGAAAAACCCTTATAGGACGATCTAGTCAACGGAAGTGGCGATCCTCAGCCGGAAATGCAGTGTGAGTCACTTATTATTTGGAGTCGAAAAGTATTATTCGGAATTGTGATTAATAACGAATCAATAGCTTTAATATTATATCAAAGAAAGGTCAAAATGCTAATTTTTCCTTCTCAAATTATCACTCTCTGTGAATAAGCCTGAATAAGAAGAGCAGAGCTCGAAACGGTATACTCTGATAAACCTCGGTAATATTTTTACGAGTTACCATTTAATGTCTCGTTTAAACGAGTTTTTCAGCGGATTTCGACATTTCCCTCAAGATGTCAAACCAAGGGGAATACCGAGAATCCATTTTCTCAAAAGCGAGGTAATTTTTTCCCTGTGAAATGTTATTTATTTGTATTGTAAAAATATTTAATTTTTTAATTTACTCTCACGTTGGTCTGTTTATATATAGTGGGAAGAAGTTAGTCCTCCTCAAGTCTCCTGGCTCTACCTCACTTGGCGAGGATTATACGCTCTTTTCTGTATATTTACAGTCATATTTTCAATTTGTGTATCCACGCATCCCCAACTGTGGCTAATATTTTTAACTCGATGGAGCTTAACGTGTCAGCTGGTTTATTCTCTCTTGTTTCTGGGCAATCTACTACATTACAAAATGAGTGGTGGCGGGTCCCATGATGAGCTTAAATATGACAGTCAAGTCTCTGAGCCTGAAGCAATGCTTAAAGGTAGAATCATAGTGCATGCTTAATTTTCTAGCATATACTTTTGTATGTTACTTAAATGAGCAAAAACCATAAAAGAGTCCAATACATAAAATATTTTTGTCTAACTTTTATATTTTTGGATTTTAAGTTGGAGAAGTGGAGAGCATTGAGCTGATGATTCCAGATAAGGATAAGCTGGAGTATCCTGAAAAGCGTATCATCCTCTCCGAAAAGAACAATCCTATTGAATCAGTTATTTGGTTTCTGAGTGGAATTGTTGGAACCCTTCCGATTTTTGTAACCCTAGGTTACTGGGTTTTAGTATATCCAGAAGCGAAGGAAAAGACGACGACGACTGCTTTTGTGGCCACTGTATTTGTCCATGGAGTTAATGCTATCTTTTCCATTTTGGATACGATGATAAATGCCATTCCGATTCGAGTCACTCAGTTTGTATATTTGTTGACGTTAGGACTTACTTACGCTATTTTCACGTAAGATTCCTATTATGTATGTATATTCTTTGATTTAAAATTAGCATGAATCCACGGGATTTTCCCTTGTTATATATTGAAAAATACATATATTTATGAATTTCAGGGGTTTATACGAACTTGCCGGTGGGTCTTACTATTCTCCCGAAAGGCCTTATATATACGCGGCGTTGAATTGGCGGGAAGAACCAAAAAGCGCATTAATTTCTAGTTTTGTCGCCGTCCCTACCCTCATCCTTTTATACTTTATCTTATGGCTTTTTTATATTCTTCGACTCAAGCTTGTAGCTTCCTTCTCCTGCCGACGGGACCGAGATAAATGTCACTATGTATTTGCATCAGTATTGGCTGCATAGAAAGTACGAAACTGATACGTGAAATGATATGTTAACGTATGTGTGGATTATAGTCTAACTTTATTGTCAAATTAGAAAAGCGCTACCTGTCGATAGTAATGGGTAAAACAATAATTATAACAACTAGAAATTATCGTCAAAGTTTATGTTATTCTCTCAAACTTTATTCTATTCTATCTGAATTTGATAAGCTAACAATTTTAACAGTAAGATTAAATTTTGGTAAATCAATATACTTATTATATTATTCCTAAATTGTAGATAATTAAATTTTCTCCCCACTCAGCCTGAGGTTCTGCGTTATTTTCGTTAGGAAAAATGCAATCCTTATTATATGTCAAGCATAAGATATGTGCTTTGAACATTTCAAACTTCGCGGTCTGCGCTCCTGATTCGCTCAAATCCCACTCACGGGGTTTACTACACTCACCATGGGCTTGATTTAGGCTCGCCCACGGAGTGGGCTCTCCCTGTGCTAGTAATAGACACATTGCGAATGACAACCCGCAACGCGAACGAGAACGTAAACGCTAAATATTTTCACTTTGAGTTTGCGTTCTCGTTGGAGCTGAATAAGCGTTTGCGAAAATAATCCAAGCAATTGGGGAGAGTTGAGACCAAGCGCCATTTAACTTTTTGGAAGGAGCAGGAATGTGCACTTCTCTAACACCTTGGAATTGGATTACATGCTCATCCTTCATATGCAAAACACATACCACATGAAAGCCCACCTTCTCCTCTACATGCTAGGACTTTTCCCCAATCAAAACACTTTGATTTTGTACTTTATGTTCTCAATCAAAGTTAACGTCTTGGGAATGCTAACTCATACAGTTTAGCGTTCCCGTCCCGA
Organism: Spatulosminthurus flaviceps; assembly: GCA_034693705.1. NCBI lineage: Eukaryota > Metazoa > Arthropoda > Collembola > Symphypleona > Sminthuridae > Spatulosminthurus > Spatulosminthurus flaviceps. The sequence goes on from JAQFXU010004026.1 coordinate 4,805, forward strand.
ACGAGGACGCGGACGCAAAGAGAAAGTGCTGCATGTGGGAATGATTACGGCGCGAATTTTGTATTAACGTCGTGCGTCTTCGTTTACGTCCAGCGTTCTCATTTCGCAATGAGTCTAATGTCAATGCCTCGCACCTTGTACGTGAGCATTTCCGAAAAATGAAGTAGTCCTCCGAGGATCAATCCAAAACCAAGGATAACAAAACTCAACCCAAAATGCTCCAACGTAAATGGCTTGATATCATCTCTCATGGCTTCTTCCGTCTTCTTTACAACTTGATAGCCAAAATATTGCTTGTACCCGAATTTTTTAATCTTCCGCAACCACGCTATTCCATCTTTCCTCACCAAGGCCAAGGCTTGGTCAAACCATTTACCAAAATGTCCTGTACTACGAAGCATCCCAGTATTAATGGTAATGGATTCACTCAACTTGGAATACTTTCGCATTACTAATTGGACCGTATCTTGGGTCAATGGTTCCTTGGAAATCCTGATCGGTTGAAAATTTGGATTAAGCGTCGCATTCTCTGCGACATCTACCAAGATTACTATCAGATAATTGATTGTACTGGCTTTGGTACCGACAACAGTTTCCATCAATTGTTTATTCATATCTCGCAATTTCACAGATCGCATCCTCTCCCGTATCTCCACATACTTTGGAGCAGTGGAATTCCTCAGAAGCATGTCATGGGGGCTGCCGGGGAAGTTTATATAATTGATGCTGTACTCCTTCATATTTGCCAATTCCTCCGGAGTTTCCGGAACATGCTCCACGTGTGGGTAAGTTATAAAAGCTATCAAATTGCTATTGAAGAAGGTTCCGATAAGGATGGAACAAAATAAAACGAGCATCGTGTGCGGCTGAATAGCTTTTGGAACAGACTTGGCTTGACCTAGCAATGCTGAAATAGGGACGGTTAATGCAAAGTAGGCCTTGGAGGGAAAGTACGTGCTCGACACCAATTCCAATACTTTGAATTTCCCATAGAGCTGTGACGCCACTAATACAATAGAAGCTAGGACACCAATCCAAACACCAAGTTCAAATACAAAGAGAATTCCGTACCATTGAACGGCTACTTCGGGCAATGAGGTAACAAAACCCACGGGGGATTCCAGAATCAATGGGGTGTAATCAAGGTAGGGGAGGCGCTTGTACGTGTACGTGAGACAAACGCCCATATCTGCTGTAGAATCTAAGAAAGCCCCAATGTAGCCACCCCACGTACCATTTGGCATCTGGGCCTGGTGCCTGTTCCCGTCCGAAATATATTTGAAAGTATAGTTGTATTTTCGCGCCATGGAGTTGACAAAATTATATCCAGCTCCACCCACATAATTTCCTAATTTGTCTTTTAGTACATAGAACTTGAAATTGTAGGACTGTATAATAAAATGTTTGTTGCGAAGAATGTGAAATTTGAAGTTTAGTATTTTTCTGTACTCGAGCTGAGTGAAGTAACGAAATTCATTTTCAAAATGACTTTGGTACAATATAGCAGCAGTGGGCTCGGGGTAGTCTGAGACTATTACCCCGGTTTTGTACAAGAGTAAATCTACACTTGGAGACGCAAGAATTAGTCGAATTTGACTCTCCGACCCCACAAAAATGTGATGAGTTTGTTGGGGATGGGTATTGAATGGGAATTGAAGAAGACTGCGGAGCTGGAATGATTTAAATGCAGGGTAGATTTCTTGAATGGCGGAATTTTCGTCCAAGAATATGATGGCTTTTTCACAGTTTTCCGAGTATTTCAAATTTCCCACCCATTCCACAGTTGCGTCGCCCTTTTCATTTAGTTTATTTGTGTGGGAGACTTTCGGAGGAACTAAGGAGTTTTCGGAAATAATTATTTTCACCTGAGTTAATTTAGAGAGTGGGTCTGAAATAATTCCTTGCCCAACGATTTTTAAGCTACAAACTTCTGGGGCTTTAAAGATTGAGTCGGGCCAAATATTTGTGTGCAGGACGGTTTCTATTATGGACCAAGTATTTTCGGGTACGGAGATGATAGCTGGATATGCATGGGTACATGCGAAAAATGTGAAGAGAAGGTACATTTTTTGGTAGAAACAAAGTTTTTAGACTTTTTAGCCGAGCGCAGTCAAACCGAATTGTCGTCGGGAAAGTGCCCGGAGAAGAGAATACTTGTATTGAATGTTAGTAAAAGTTTGTTTTGTTCTATGTTAATATAAGTAAGAAGTACGATAGGTATCTGCTCAAATTCATTTCCGCTACTTCAGATTAATGGTGATGATTTATGGTTTATTAATTCATCCATGTTGTGTGGTAATCTTGGCGGTAATTAGCAATTAGCCTCAAGTATTAATATACAATCAAGGGACATTTACAAAACTACGAGGGTAAGTAGTAAATTTTGTGGAAGACAAAAATTTTGTTGAGGCTCAAAGGAAATGATGGATGCTATTTCAAGTAAGGATGGGAAAATATGAGTTAAAATTCTAATTCAAATATTTTCCATACTTTTTGGAACACAATAATTCCTATAACTCTGGCCGATTGGGCTCATGTAGAAGTTACAAACTTTCCGAACGTCCCGACGAAATTGAATAATTTCTGCAAGCCAATCAAGCAAATGTTTTCTTGATTTACAAAAAGCAATTAACGTAGAAAATATGTAGAATGCAAGGGAAGAATAATCAGGACATTCCCATTTTGTTGTTTTCCTTGACTTTGATAAGCATAATTGCATGAATAAAGAAGGTTGGGAACATATACTCGAAAGCTTTTTAACGAGGTCTCTGTAATAAGGTGATATGCTTATGTCATAAATAAAAAAGAGAGGTAAATGAGAAGGCCGAGAAAGGTAATCACCAATATGTACAATTAGGATCATTTGACTGAGGAGAGCAAATTAAAAATATTCGCCCAAATATTAATAAGCTTCTTTAAAAGAAATGTATATGATAAATTGGGGGCTGGAATTTTTATATAACATATAGTTGGAAGTTCGTTTGGTTACCTAGAGTTGCTCACAGAAAAATGTTTTCTCCAAAAGCTTAAATATGGCTGCACTGGATTCAGCGACAAACCAACACTACCCTCATACCTAAACTTTCACCGCACCGGGGTACAAAGCCGCAGCATGTAACCCCCGGCAGTTGAATTTTCCGTAGAACAGGTGCTTATGTGCGGAAACGTGACACATTTGCAAAAGAATTTCGAAAAAATAGTCGATTTTTATAAAATAAAAAATTTTCTTCTACATAAATTTTTAGAAAATACGAGTAAATAAAATAATAGGATTTCATCACAAATTTTGGTAAATTTCTTTGAAAAATGGAGTAAAACAGGCCATTTTTTATGCCTGTACCGCTCTGGGTTTTAGTAGGGGATACACTGTACCCCCTGTACCCAGTGGTTTAGTGCCTGAAAATACTACATTATAACTGATCGTAGGGAGTTGAGCGTAGGTACATTTCCGGGCCTGGCAAACAAGGATTTTTTTGAGGATCAAAGAAATTGATACATGTTACATATCGGTATTTCACAAAATAATGTTTCAAATGGGCCGAACAATATATGTATAGAACACAATATCCACATTTTCTGATTTCTCCTACTGTTGGTTTGGGGATGAAGTTAGGCAGTTGGTACCACTTTTCAAGTGTTTCGTATAAAATTTTTAAAACACACTTCCCCATCATTAATTTGATGCATTGATCCATTTCAATTTAAACATCTACTGTAAAGTCTAATTGTAAGAGAAGCACTTTTCTTTACATTGTAATATCACCTAAACCTACCGGGGCATGTAATCTGTACCTTCTAGGTGTTTCATGAGTCATGTGAGTTTGACCTCATGCGGAAATTATGAACTTACCCGAAGTTTTTTTTCCCATTTTAACAAAACAAATTCATTAGTAAAATATAGAAATCAAATTTTTAGTTAAGTTTTCGGAGGAAATTCGGGACAACAAGTTATTGTGGAGTAATCACTGCAGAAGAGCTTAGTACTTTGTAAATTTCATGAACGTACTCCACTCTACTCCATGTGTCTGTCTGTCATTAGAAAAAATGATTTATTGTTTCATAATAATTTTCCTTGCAATGGTAATCATGGCAAATTAGGCTCAGCTATTCGTAAACAATTTAGGAGGATTGGGAACTTACGAAATTACGGGGAAATTTAGTGTAGTTTCTGACAGCGAAAGATGTTGTTGAGGCTCAAAGTAATTTATACATGTACCGCGCTTCTTCAAGAAATCCTGGGTTTCAATTGTCGTGTCATAATCAGTTTTGGAAGACGATATTCATAAATTCTAATTCAGCCTACAGATTTTTTGGAATGAATTTACGAATTTCTGTTCATTTCATTTTCAGCGCTTTTGCTCCGTGGATAAATTTTTCCCATTGAAATAATTCACTGAATGACTTTATCCAGTCCATTTTACGTTCAACACCTGCTAAAATCTTATATCTTAGCTGTATAAGTAATATTACTTACCAATCTTGCCCCTTACAAATTCGGTGGTGCTTTCAATGAAATCGGTTCGTTTATGTAGAAGTTACAAATTTTCCGAACGTTCCCCGTGTGGTTATGAATATTTTCTGCAAGCCAATCATCCAAATGATTGTTTGAATTTCAAATAGCAATTAATATAAGTGGGACATAATGAGTAGGGACACTGTTATGTTCAGTTCCATGATTTTGATAACCGGTGTTGCATATTCCGTCTATATATATTGGCCAATATGCATATTTGAAGAAGAGATTTTCAGCATTTTTACCCAAAAAATGAAGACCATTACAAATTGTTAAAATAATTATTGTTAAAATATTGATTTGAGAACATGCTAGTTTTTAACGAGGTCTGCCTAATATATAGTGTCGCAGTAACAGCTCGCCATACGCCTTTATAATTCTCAAGAAAAACACGGAAAGATTTTGTGGGACCAACCAAAACACTTGCAACGTCTGATGAGATTGAAGAAATTTTGGCTTTCAAAAATTCTTCAATGCCTACGATTATTTCGGAATCTTGTTTTATTTGTTGAATTAGTGAGTCCATCATGTCTTGATTTTTCTCCTTTCGCTGTGTGAAAAAGTATGTAGAATGTTCGCCGTTTTTTAAAATAAACAGACATGTATGGGTGATTTTTACTTGTCGTTGAGTCTACTAAAATCGAAAAAGGCTGGTTCTCTGTCACAAGTGATTGAAGTAAATCCTGATTCAAGCTTCGAGAAATAATTTTGGCAAAAGTCTGCCCTGCTGTGCCAGTGTATGGCTAGAACAGGCCCACCAGCAGCCAATATCCGTAGTCCGGAAAGGTCAATGGAATGCGTGTAAATGGAATGCTTATATTTATGCCCAATAGTATCACCTATTTACAAAGTTTACTGCATACGACGTCCAATCTTCGCTGGCTTGTAGGGTTGACCCCATTTTGGTGTAGTTGTCCAAACATTTCCCGGCACGCACATCGTAAAATCTTATGGTTCCCTGACTCGAACCAACGGAGACAAGCGAAGTGCGAAAGTTGATGGATCTTACTCCAAACGAAGAATTTTCCGACAAAACTTTCCGAACGTATCCCATTGATCTAGAATCGATCAGAGTTGTATGTGATTTGCTGCTACAGCATACAGACCGTAGTCTTCTTGAACTGATGAATTCTACAAAAAATAGTCCCCAAAATATTATCTGCCACTTATTGATTAACATCGATTCAAACTTAAATAACTAATTGTAAGAATGCATCTAAAATGATGATAACTTGCTTGCGAATAACAATCACCATCCATATTGCATGTGTGGATGTAGCCATTCGAGGAAACACATGCCAATTCTTTTCGCTTTCTGTTATAAACAACATCCCGAACGTCCTCTGAATTAACACATTCCTTTCGTATTCCAGAAATAATGACCCTATCGGACGCCATATGTGAGTCAGGGACCTTCCATAATGCTAATCCAGCATTATCATCTGATCCGGATACAAAATGCTCTTCATCAAGCCAGGCAATGCCATATACAGCGTCCTGATGGGCCATCTATAAAAATTTGAACAAGACATAAATTTTTATTGTCTTATGCGGCCAAACGAAAGAACTCATACTGCAGAAAAGCCACACAAATGTGAGCACTGCGACTACCGAGCGAGTCAGAGCAGTGATCTTCGTGAACACAGAATTACCCCTACTGGAGTGATACCCTTCAAATGTTGCCAATGTGACCACAGAGCGTTTGAAGAACTCACACTTGGGAGAAGCCATACAAATGTAGCTATTGCTACTACCAAGCAAATGGGACCAGTCTGACGACGTGGTCTTGACGACCCGAAAGAACTGTGAAACCAACCGACGTTGGATCCCATTAAATGCAAAGCATGCATAAACGTTTCATGTACTCCAGCTTTCAACTCAGCATAAACGAAAAGAACAACATTCACTGTTGCAATGAATGTCATTTGTTCTTTCTCTTCGAAATCAGTAACTACTGACGGCAAGTCTTGAATTTCTGCTTGTGATAGTCGGTTAAAAAATTCAACTGCTTCTAAGTGCACGTCCTTCTTCTTGTGCTTTTTGATTGCATCCCTGTTGTTGTAAATATTTCTAATAAAATAACATTGGCTGGCCATATTGGACTTGTGCTTATAATCCGGGTGAAATCCAACACTAAAGTACACAAGACACGCTTCGCAGGTGAACATACATTCTGGTTCGGATTTGAGTCGTAATCACTTTTGAGCCTCGTGTGACAGTTTCGGCGAATCAACCTTTTGGAAGGAATTCTGACAAGTTTTTAACCAGTTTACATCAAACGTTTCTTCTTGTTAAAGTAAACGAGGTTTACTGGGACAATAAGAATCATGACTACAGCGACGTTGCTACTATAAAAGTCGTGAGTATACCGAGGTTTGGCTGTAATTAGCGGTGAAGTAAATTTACTTCGAAAATACGCCGTTTTTGCAACGCCTTTAGAGCTCAATAACCTGCAAGCAAGGAGGATAAATAATAAGAAATTGTTCGATGCCACAATTTTCTGGTAGCTTTGATGATACAAATTTAGTGAATATAAATATATTTTATCCTTAAATAATTAACGAAATAATATTCTGACTGAAAATGAATGAAGAGCCTGAATTCTGTGTAAGCTTAACATTTACACTCTAAAATAATTCCAAAATCTTTAGAGCAAGCTTATTATATTATTGTTAACAGTACAACTTACACATGGCCTTTGTTTAAAAATTTGAACTGTCCCACAGAACCTGTACCTAACGTTTACATGTCACCGAAACGATTTCCATGTTGTAAATAATAGAATACGCAAAAATACTCAAGGTATATATGACCACGAGACAATTGTGTGTAGTAACCCATGGATTAAGATAGGAAAAGATTTTATTGTAAGTTTGATGTAATATTAACAACAGTATTTCATATAGATCAGAATTTGAATGTTGTGCTTGCAAATACGTTAAAACGATAACGTAATCAACAATTATTATTTTGAGGTCCCATCTTTACTACAGCTGCACTCGCACAAACCACGTGGATTGAGCTCAACAGTGCTTTCTGCAAGTCGAGCACACCTGGGTTTTATGACTGATATTATTGTCCAACTTTGAACCTGAAATCAAATAAATTACCTCCTGAATTTCGCCAAAATAATTTGTATATACAATGTGCTTCAAACTACCCTAATAATTTTTTTACCTGCAATTTTAAAAGTTGGTTCTGCCTATCCTTTCTAGAAAATTACACTCCGTCTGTAACCTGATTGCCAAAATTGTAAATACTGGTTTTTGACCGCTTTATCCTATAAATTCTGAAAATATATGGCAGTTATTTCTTGTATGTTTGTATAGAAATAAATTATTTTTTAAGAGCAAGAACCAACTTTTTTGTCTTTGATTTAGCCACTTTAACCCAGCCTCTTATTTACACAACAAAACCTAATCTAAAGCTTGAGAAATTGTAAATTATATTAAAATATTATGTCATACAGTATACTGACAAGTCAATGATAGCTACTCCCAATGGGGAGCAGTGAAAATAAAGTTTCTAATATATAAATTAATGTACTTTGATTTTTATATTTGGAAACTTTATTGTTAATCCAGTTCAGTGCTGGGCACTGTTTTCTGATGGACAACATCCTCAAATGTGGACCGAAGATACAGGTGGCTGAGTATGAGCTATTGGGGGTATAAAAGTGTCCCTTAATTTGGGTAAATTCAGGGTGCGTACAGTTGCCCCAGTCTTACGTTGTTATACTCAGCCACCTATATCTTCGGTCCACGTGACAGTAAAAGTTCATGTAGACACAATTCTGAGAGGTATTGCGTTATTCATGCCTCTGTGTAAGTGTAGTCAATTTTGCAACCTACCAAAGTTCCTTAATTTTCAGGAAACCATTTCATATGGTTTGCATTAAGGGAACAAAAATTGCTATGTCAAAAAAATCTGCATTATTTTTGCTACAAAATTCTATTTTTACCAAAGGGTTAGTATCACTAACTCCTTACCTCTATAGGAGATAAATACTGTCGTTTCCCGTTCACACAACGTTAAAAGATTTCACATCTGCGGCCACCCCTGATCCTATGGTGAACATAGGATGAAAATTTTTGGCCCAAAGGTGCATTTTAACATAAGGCTTTAGAAAAAAAATTCAGGATGACATTTCATTCTTGGACTAAATAAGAATGGCCGCCGAAATGGGCAAACTGACCGTTGTGCAGTGTGAGAAATAATATTTAATTGTGTGTTATTGATACTATTTAAAAATATAAGAAAAATATACTTATATATTTTTAAGTAATTAAGAAATATATTACTCAATGTACTTAAATGAAACAACTGGTATTACTATTTTTCATAACTTTTTCAGCAACTACTGAGAGAGAAAGAAACTTTATTGTTTCACTTTTTACCAATGTGGTATTTGCCTAAAGACACAGTATATTCATTACATTTTGGTTGTTCACAATTTTGTGTTTTCACTTATTTCAACCATATAAATGATGAAAAGCAATTCTGTAACTTCCACGAATTACTGACACTATTAAATCATCGACTAGAGATTTGGGCAGGCGAAGATCAATTCTGAAATTTTCAAAAAATGTTGGAATGATTCCTCTTGCTCCTAACATTAATCCTATCACATTGACATTATTAAGCTGATATTTTTCTTTAAAGAATGGTATGCAAGGTTCATATATTCCTTTTTTCTCCAAGTCAATTTGCAAAGGTTGTTCTGGACCTTCTTCCCATCTTATAGTTGGATCAATAATGTACCCGTATTTACCATTTTCACTATATCATAATATATCAAATCTTCTTGTACTTCTATTTAAAGCTATACAATGAACTTCGTCCACCACTTTCCATCTATTTTCTTTTCTTAAGTAATTTGCAATTATTGATCGGACTTCATTATATCGATTATTTCTCAATAATTATTCACCTTTTTCACAGCCGCCAAGAATATGCTTAAGGGTTTCTCTCCTATAACAGCCATTATGCCTGCATAGGGCTCCATCCTGACTTCTGCCTGGAAGGCTTCTCACTGGGAAAACATTCGCTGACATTTTTAAAGCTGACAGCCATTCAGAATTTGTCAGCCCATTTTTATTTAATATTCTCTTATTTCCGTACGTACTTTCCTGATACAATATAGCTCCTGCACCTCGATGAGGTTTACTACACCAGTCCTCATATTGCTCCTTCCTTAATTTTTCTCT
>JAQFXU010004027.1:0-14523 GCA_034693705.1 Spatulosminthurus flaviceps
TAGTGCATGCGAGGGATATACAGGTCCTGTAAACACTCGAATTATTAAGTTTTCTTATTATTAGCATTAAGTAAGACGAAAACAATTTTTTTTACATGCTAACGTATTTAATAGCCAACAAATGTCATTAGATTGCAACTTTACAAATCAAATATTCACCCAAAACTCAATTCCCATGTTAACCAAAATATTCAACGATTCAGACCTGATTGTAATGGTTAAAACTAATTGCTTTTCGATAAACTCAACAGTTCTGTCTCATCGTAATTGGAAAACTTATATTCCCGGCAACTATAAGTAGTCGGAGTCGGTGTTTCAAATAATTTTACCAGATCAGTGACAGAAAAGATTTCTGGGAAGGTTTTAAGGGAAGGGAAGGTTTCTGGGGAGGCTAAAACTCACATAAATGATGTTTACTACTCTGCCATAGGCAAATATAAACAACAGCGATCTATACACCAAATATTCAACGTGTTATTTCTGGGTCAGTACATAAATTGCTTCATTCGTTTGATACGATAATGTCACCTCATAAATTAGAGAATGATATCATTGAGGAAAATGATTGAATTCTAGGATACGTTCTAATTCAAAATAGACATCCACGTAACCCACTACTTCATCGATCTAATTCCTCAAATTCGCCTTTCTTTTCTAAAAACTAGAACTTGTGCCCCTCAAGTTCACGATTCCATTTTAACTAAAACCATCAAACCTTCTATCGCAGTTGGGGAATGCTCCAATGCAACGAAGGAGTCCAAGTCAAAGAGATGAAGCCACAAGCCACATACATACAGACTTGTTAATAAAATAGTCAAAAGTATTTATTTAAACATCAAAAACCATAGCTCCGCGATCTTGTAAGGCCTTCGAGTAGGGCGCCGTAACCTAAAGCTGTCTCTCTTCAACACGCTGCAACTGTATGTCAACGAAATGTATGAGCTAATAGCTAATTGTCTTAAACACGGTAGCGCTGTCACTGAAATCTGATTATATATAATTATCTACTTGCCTTAGAGTAGCTAGTGTCACCATTGACTACCGGTGTTTATTCTAATTTCCAAGAATTTGTAGTACGTTCAACAACCCTGAAAATCAATACTACGGCCTACGGCAGCCACAAATAATGTGTAGCAACATTGTCATTGAGATTCGTCAAAAAGTTTTGAAGATATCCGATGGAAATCTATAAAATTGACAGTTTAGAAATTACAAGAATTTTTTCTCAAAAACACATGATTTCAACATCTCTTTTTGTAGTTTGTGACAAAAACTACGGGTGAAAAAGAATTCATTGAAATCGGTTCTACTGTTTAATGTTGTTGCTGACATAATAATTAATGTGTTTAAAAAGTTTCATTGAAATTCGTCAAACGGTTTTGAAGATACTCAATATTCAATAACTGTTTTCTCAAAGAATACGCAGCTGATTTCAATATTATTCTTTTAAAGTGGTTTGATACGTTATAATGTAATTACAATAAACATTGTAATCGGTGTGATAGTTTCGGAGAAAAAATAATTTGTTTTTGGTTTCTATTCAATTACTCACAGACATCTCGACCGATTTCAACCAATGACGAACTTAGCCGAGCTATTGGCCAACTAACGTTCACAAAAATTTTGAACGAAATCGGTGAAGGATCTCACCAATTTCTGAAAGGAGCCTTGAAGTAAAGCTACTCTCAAGTATCTACTTGGTTTGTTTCCCTTGGTAAAACTACATTTACCGGGTTTTAAGTTTATTTGAGAAATTTTTCTCATTCTATCCCCCCGAGGTGAGGTGAAAAACCAAACTTGAAAACCGATAAAACCCTCGGCAGAAAGCCCCCGGTACATGCCACTGCTGTGTAGTAATGCACATAAATATTACTAAACATATCACAAACACATGAGCTTTTAGAGTAAAAAGCTGAAACAATGAGCATTTGGAAACATTTCTTCGGTCACTCAAAAATAGATACCGGTTAACCAGGTGTAGCACCCTTGTTCGTATGCATTATAACACACAAAAATTTCGAAGGTGAGTCTACAATAATGACGGAAATGCCCGTGTAGTCGTGATGAGGGACATGGGTATTTCAAAACGGTGCTGACGCCACCCCAAAAAATCAAAAGCTCACAGTCGCTACAATAATACAATACAGCAAGGTAATATACTAGTCATCAAAACATGAACGACTACTTTCAAGATTTAATAAGGTAAATTGCTTTTTATACTGGTCTAATCAAGTTCCGTGAAGATGCTCTCACAGAAGTACGCAACAAACGAAAACACTTATTTTCCTTCTATTAGCGAATAAATTTAATTTTCCAGATTTACATCGATACACCATACACCTACAAGGCTACATTGTACGTCTGCAGTATCTCGAGTTAACTCACAACTTAAATATTCCAACTATGCAGTAGAGAAAATGTTATGAAGCATGATTACATGTACCAGAATAATTATATTACATGTTACATGACTCATGGTTGAAGGATACGTTTATATACTGTTTTCATCACATTTTCACTGCTAACTGGACTTGACAACATCCCATTGGTATCATCCATCCGCGCGCATCAATAACAAGGAAATTTTCGAGTTCTTGGCACTATATGTAGACAGACTAACAAAGCAGTGAGCATAGATATATCAAACTTTGCCCTGCTTTTCCAACGTACACAGAACATTCTAAAATATGTAGGTTTGTATTAATATAAGTCGATACGACAACCCTATGCATAGTCTGAAGTACAAATCATATCTTTTCATTTGAAAATAGTACTACAATTGTATCATGTATAGAGGTCTAGCTCTGCCATTTCTTACTCATTCATTAATTTTTTTAGAAACATAACACTTGCTTCATGCTTGTTATGAGCAATGATGAGATTGTATAACTAATAACTATATATATACTACCTGAGCAATTTGGCATGCAGTTATATGTAACCACTGTAAAATAGGATCCTATGCCGCATTGCCTTTACGTCTCTTTACCTGCAAAGTTGCAGATGAGTTTACAAGGGGGTTAACAACACCCAAAGACCCAACCACTTGTTTTCCTTTAATTATATATATGAATTAATTTGCTCTTCCTCACATCATTATACTTGCCTCCTGCAATATACCATGTGATCACCTCGCAGATTTTATATGTTGAATCCTACCTACTCTGCTCGTACTACTAGCTGTACAATATACAAAATAAATAGTAAACATATATACGTTCCACTCCTATCTTTGTTCACCTCGACAAACATCTCGCCGACGATACCATTTTACCCGACATATAAGATACTTTTATCATCCACGAAGTTTAAAGAGCAATCACTACTAGGTTCTCATTCTCATCCTCACACATCCTCACAGACATGGTCAACTCAACAACAAACGTTTGCAGAGTATGAAAGGTTTAAATTGTTTCAAATTAAACGATGATTTAATAGTAAGTACTTATACTCACTCAGCCATCGGTTGGTCAGCTACGATACTGATAGGCATTTTATTTTAGCCCCTAAAAATAATTCCTACATCGGGGCATAACTCCATCTAATGGCATTGTACACTGAGTTGCGTTACGATGGAAAGTGTGCTAATGCATATTTGTTTGGATATGCTATTATGCAGATGCATAGAAAATGACTGTAGCTATGACCTTTGTATACAAATACAAAGCAACATCAAGCATTTTACATATGATCCATTAAGTCCTTTCATGTGTACTGTGTACATGTGGAAACTGATACAACTTGATCGTTTTTCGAGGGTAAAATGCAGACGAAATCCGAGTCATGCAATCATGCATGATGACTGAGACAGAAAGAGAGTGAGTGACTGAGTCCAATGCAGCTTTAGTTCTATGGGAATAAATACAATCACTTGAATCGTTTCCTTTTTCCTTCCACAACTTTATACGACAAGCACGCACACACACACTCATATAGTAAACTACACACAAATAAGATAATATTGAAGAATTGTTATTATTATTGCAGTCTTTTCTGACAACCAACCTTCAAAAGCTAAAGCCAAAAGCTTGGAAAACATACAGCTGTTTTCGTTACTATTCCTGGTTCTACTTTGCAGAATAGAATATAGTATAAGATGATGATAATGGTGGTGGTAGTGCTGATGAGTAATGAAATGACACCATCAACTCTCTAGTACTTACTTAAACTACAACCAAGCCGAGAATAGTATTTTACACCAGCTCGCTCAGCTTGTACTTAGCCATAATAATAATAATATATCCTTTAATTTGTGCGCACATAGACGAGCAAAGAGAATAATTCATTCTGTGTTCCATCTAATATTATTCACTATTATGATTACCACATTCACTTCACCCTGTACAACAGTCTATGGGTAAATTCACTAATTAAGTTGTTTTGGTAGTCAACAACACGTCTGAAAACTTACAACCGCCTTGGTATACTTGTACTAGTTACATTTTCTACTTATAACATAGGCACACATTCCTTCCTGAACGCACAACATACCAACTGCAAAACGACATACTTACATACTTAAACTTGAAAATAATTCATACGCGACAACTTTGCAATCTCTCTCACCCTCTCTTCTCAGTGAGGTCCTTTAACTGCATACATAAAAAGTCATCGCTTAATGCAAACACTCAGTACATATGTCTTACGGGGGTGCAATAATAACAACAGCGACGTGCTAAAAAGCCAAAAGGAAATTTCACTTTTGCACTTATTTACAATTACAATATACACATACCTACATTCCACTACACACATAATACCTTCTAGCTACAGAATAATTTACTGTAAGTTTTTGGCTTCATTCCCAAAACATTTTGATGAGCAGCATGGCTTCATTCAAAATTCCATAAAATGAATAAACATGAGCATGTTTACTCTCAGCGTATCAGCTATCCTTACTACAAAAGCTCCCTCGAAACATTTCAAATATGCAAAAATTATGCCCCTTTTAAATTGTTTTGATTACTCTCCTCGTACGGCTATAAGCTAAGGAAAGCGAAATATCAATGTGCCAAATCTCTCTAGTGAAACAGTGTAGGCTGTCTCAAAACGCTTAATGTATGTATGCACTACCACACACATATTATAACATTATTTTCAAAAAGCTAACGTCTGGTTTCCACACCGTAAAAAATTACAAATATGCACACAGACAATACCCATCAATGTACAATCACAATCCAACTAAAACTTCGTGCTATAAAATATAACGCAAGAAGAACTAGAGAAAACTAATTTAATGATTATTATTGTGACACTTGAATCCATGGGATCTATCTTATAGCTTCACTAGCCATAAATTTCATCAAAATTTGCATAAACTTCGAGGGACTTTTCCCACTACTTTCATCATCGTCTTAAGCTTTACTATACTAGCCGTAGCTTGAAGAAATCCATTCATAGGAACATAAGTAACCGTAACGCAAGTATTTTGACTATTACAGAAATGTCTTTGTACAACATTGCAAAACTCATGGTTACACGGAGGATAATCTAATAATCGAAAACATCTTACGTTAACAATTTAAATGAACTCATACACAGAATATATTATACATACAGGAAAGGCCGCAAACATTTGTAAGCACATAATGTACTACAGACATACTATTATTGTAATAATGAATTTTACCCTGCTATGATTTACTGAAACCTCGTTCACTCTCGTGTAGGGCCTCAACACATTCGAACATACATAAAAATAGATATACGCCATAGGTTACTACGGCACGGTATATATAGCATACCTTTGCCAAAAAATATTCTCAATTTACATTTTCTAAATCAGTCGTTTTGTGCTCGTAAGAATTAAAAAGCTACAAATAGATTTTCCATTACATATCATACTCATTCCCAATGTAACGTAGGACGTAGGAATAAGAAATTCTCTGCCTCTCCACCATTCAATATTCAGTTAAGTGTGCTATTGTTACTGCAAAAAAAACTTGGTTTGTCGCAAATAGGATTTTCTTTTGAGTATATTCTTACTAGCGGCTAGTAACTAGCCGGATTTATATATATTACATATGCACTTAATCTACAAAAAGAAATCACGTAAATTATCCTACAAAGATGTTTTTTGCATGGCCCAACCAAGCTAAAGCTCATTATTTTCATGTGTATTACTTTTCCTCACAAGGACACAATATCTACTAGTGGTTCATGAATGTATATGAGCTTCGTCAACTACAAAACTAATCGACTCAACGTAATAATGACCGCGCTGGGCCACAAAATTAAACAGGAACTTCATGTTGCCCATCGCTGTCCTTGATTATTAAGACGTAACATTATTATTTACCTGGGCTTTTTGGTTTACACTACATACACTATAGATAACTGAGCAGAAGTATTCTGTGCATTTACCTCAGAAGAAACTCAGGAAGAAATGTAACTAACCAAAAGAGAAAAAAATTGAAAAAATATGACATCCACCAAAATAAACGAAAATGCGTTACACGGTAGCAGCAACAATGCAACACACTAAAGCAGTCAAATTGTTGTTTATCTATACGCATACTACTTGGCTTTCTTCAGCTATCGCTATTTATTTGCCATACCATATACAGCGACTAAATCCGTAACGACCTGTTATAAGTACCCTTGTGAAGACGGAACTTATACTACCTGTATCTATATACAACGTCATGCAACAAAGGAAAGGAAATTTCTCAGTGAAGACGTATGCTAAGGTATTCAACTGCATATGTACTACAACAGCGTCTGACATTTTGGCTTCATTTCATGTCGACATGAAAAAAGATGCATAAAAAAGACACGAAGTCGTTGCTGAGAGAGCCCGGTTAAAGACACACTGCGTCATTTTATATTCCAACACATATATATTTTATATACATACATATTTGTGTGTGTGTAAGCAGGAAGTAACATCAAGCTTTTGATGTGCTTACTACTACGGGCTAATACCACTGTATATCCGGAGTATTTCGATGGTAAACGTACCACAGAAACAAGAGTGAAGAAGTACTGGAAGTTTTTGCAATTTAGGAATATATCCTTTGTAAAATAAATTATGCGTCCATACAGAAACATATATTCACTTCCTTAGGTCTAACCCTAAAATAAGCAAAACCAACTCCATACTATGTAGACCAGAGATTCATCAATGCCTATTTAATGCTATAATTGGTTTATAATAGGAAATAAAACTTTTCCTTCCAGGATATATCAGTGCAGAGAAAAGAAGAAGCAAAACCTTGAAAAAAGATTCACGAGAACTAATCAGCACTCCGTACGCGAAAAACTGTACTAGCTCATGCGATGCATGTAATGCAGCATAACTAATGTTTACTATCTACTTACGTATCCCCCAGTTGTATTAACTCTATCAAAATCAAGGTACTTTCACATGTACATATACACGCTTCCTCCAAGTGTAACAACTACCGGATGAAATACGTCAATAAATGTCTCCTTCCCCAAAAGAGAAACACTTTGAGCAATAATTGGAACAGGAGTTTCTTCTTACATCGATACATATATTATGATGGTACTTTCTCAAGAACAAGAACTCTCGCAAAAATACATGTACACCTTGGTATTCTTATCTAACGAAAAGAGCTAAAGACTCATGCTGGATGTAACCGTAAATGTGTATAGTAGACAAACTGAAAAAAGAAGATCGATAGTATCTCCCTAACATTCAACTTTATATGTATATGAATGACACGCTCAAGCACAGTAGTTTCTTTCCATGCCCCGCACACAAAGCGTACAATAAACCTGATAAAACTAAATTATCCTCAGCCCTCTTGTCGCACCGAATCTTTGATAGATTTATCTTCATACAGACTTTTTACAGCGACCAGTGCCAGTGTTTAAAAAACCAACCCACGACACTATACGATAAGGGACCAATATATATTACATAACACCTATTATTTCCTCATCAACCACTTTAAAGGAAGAAGATAAGAAGAATTAGGGAATACTATGTTTGTAATTTGCAAATGCCTTTGTGCTCCACATTTTAGTATCGTTTCGAAATAGTACAGTGTATAGAATCTTTAAAAAAAACCTGACAATGAGCATTGAGCATTTCATTACCTCTTATTAGCAAGCATATGCTACAGTAATTCTAATAAACAGGCTTGCAAAACTAATTTGAATTAATCCTTATTCATGGTGCTCTAATACAAAATTACATTTTTGCCTATTTCTTGACTTCTACACGATGATGACAATGTTGCTCCGCCCCGAGTAAGTTTCGAATATTCATTGTATATAAATTCTATTCGCAACTTTATAAAAACTTCAATATGGTAAAAAATATGAGGTACCCGCAAGTGAGAGGAATCGTACTGAATGTATTGTCTGTACTTCTACTATGGAACTATATTAAAATTGTAGATAGTTACGAATTCTGCATTTCCTTACGCATAGGAGTTGTGGCATACAGAGAAGGTGTTGGGAAAAGAAGGCAATGAAAGAGTAGAAGATGGAAGACGAGAAACTTCAAGTAGACAACTTGAACTGTTGTACTACTTTCATTTCTTTTTCTTCTTCCCTTTTCTCTATATTTACGTACAGTTCTTGGCAAATATGCAGTCTCAGCGTGTGTGTTCTCCTGAACTAATATACTCACATACATATATATGTGTATGATACAAGTTTTATGCAACGCGTGCTCGAGGGGTAGAGAGAGAGACACACACACAGATACTAGAGGAAGAACGAGTCGCGTTTTGCAAATCCTTCACCCTCCCACATATATGTATGTATATGTTGGTTCAACCATACACTCACCTATGCAATACTCCTTTCGTTCGACTCCCTCTCTCTCTCTCACCCACCTTCGCTTTTCTTCGCTTGCACAATATCCACAACATAGAGGTATCCTATTCGTGTACAGACTTTCTTTCCCATCTTTTCCACCGCTTCTATATCTCACTCTCTCTCTACCTTGGTTTCCTAAACCCCACACGGCCTTTGCAAAATACATAGGATATAACAACAACCATTTCTGCTCTACTACTGCATTTCTTCCTCTCTCGTTCTCTCTCTTTCTCATTCACCCTCATGTCCTAAGTAAAACGGGATAGAGCCTTAAGAGTCAGAAGAGTAGAGAGAAAGGGAGTGCTATAATAAGTTGGGAAAATGTACTCACTCAGCCTGAGAGAGAGAGAGAGGGAGAGAGAGACAGGGACCAAGATAACTTAACTTTTTTTCCTGTTCGTCTTGTTTCACCTTCCCCATTGATTTCCGCACGCCGAACTCAATGTGGATCACACACAAAAATACACACGAGTTACAGCAAGAATGTTTACTACTGTCATCATCAAGGTAGTTCAAGACTACCTTCTTTTAAATTCTATTTTTCTAACTCTTCTGCAATGAGCTGAGTACCGTGTACCACACACTGATGTATTTTACGACATACATAATTTATATGAGACACCGGATAAAATTTCTAGCACTCAAGTAGGAGGTACAGTACCGTACGAGAAAGTTGCTCAAAAATGTATAGGTAGTACTGGAAGGTAAACTAATAATTTTGAAGTACTCAAAAATGTCATAACTAAAGTAACTTGACAAGTCACAATGTTTTGCCGAACTTGAATTGGGTAAAATATAACATAATTATGACAAGGAATAAGAACGCGCTTCCAGAATTAGAACAAAGTAGTGAACAAACACGATTTAACGAATTGCTCTTTCGGTAAACTCATTTCATTTATTTTTCTCATCAACGACCTCGCCAGTACTTAGATAGCTTTTGTTTGCTATACACACATTAACAAAAAATTTTGAGTGGTATTACTTTCCTACTAATGCATAAATCAGGATTAAAGTTAAAACCAAAACAAATCCGTCTCCGAGAGAGTTCTACCACAAAAATTTGTTCCTGAACTTTGCACTTCATCGTCAAAAGTAAGATAAATTATTAAATCTAAAACATTTCTTACATTTTGAATGGTTTTCAAGAAAGTCCCAAAAATATGTTTGATTGTTTATTCTTTCTTTGCATTCACGAAATATGAAATAACGAAACGCTTGAGACTTAATCTCTTTCAATTGACTAAACAGGTTGACCCTGAGTTAACCTGTACTCACGCAGGATACGTTCCCAGAAAATAATAAGATGCACAATTCCAGTGCCTGCTCCTAAAGCAAGCAATCAACTGCCTAATCAAACTATTTATCATTGTAAAGATCATTTTCATTAAGACATACAGTAGTTTGATTATAATTTTTCCCCATAATCACCAAGTCTAATTTTCATATTAATTTCCACACTACAAACTTCTGTCTTTCTTGGCAAAGTAGAAGTAGATTTTAAAAAATTTCCAGAAAAATAAAATTGTCAATAATTTTTACGTAAGGGTTTTTATAGCACCGAGAACTCGCACATATCGATAGCCAGTATTTCCAAAGGCACGTAAGCTAGTCTATGAAACATGAAACCACATATACACTTAATCTAACAATAAGCTCTGTAACGCGAAACTCACACACGCCTTAAGGGCTTGTTTTTATTATTACTATTAGCGCCTAATGTGCAAAGCTAAACAAGTACGAAGACAGTAACAATAAAATAATGTGAGAGCGTTGACAAAAGCGATGGAAAGTGGCACGAAACACCCGATTTTCTCACTTAAAATCCACTACTATATATTTGTCAAGCAGATAAACCGTACACTACAATGTTAGTGTTGAGAATATTACACTACAAAACTGTTATCTGTTGATTCCAGTCCGAAAATTTTTATACGTACATCCGCTCTCCACTCATTCAATCTCCATTTCTCCCTCGCTCTACCATCAAAACAATTCCTGAAATACCAAGGGGATACTAAAAATATGTCACGATATTTTAGTTTAAGGACAAACTCGAATATGGAATTCATATTTACAAATTTAACTGCCCACTGTTACCTAAGAAAGGCTATTACCTTTGTTTGTGCATCTTAACAGGGCTCTTTATGATTCTTATGTGAAAAAATATAGACAATCGTGGGCATGAAGACTTACTTAACCGATAGACGTACAGACTTTTACACATATGCACATCGCAACACTTGGAAAATGATAGCGTGTTCTTAATGTAACTTTTCATGGTTCCTTATACATGTATTTTAAATATATACATATATATTATGTATGTTTATCGCAGGGTTGGAAAGAGGAAGAGACGATACTGTCATACCCTTCTCGTAGTGCACAGCGATTACTATGTCGCTTTTTTCCTGAATTCTATCCTTAGACACTGGAGAGTGGTACTATCGGGATTTTCGCACAAGCTGGACAACCCGTTGGTTTCCTGGCAAACAGTACATAAAACAGTGACAAATGCTGCGATCGTGTGAATGTATCACATGGAAGAGGCATAACTCAGCTTGTCGCAAACGTTATTAGAGAACAGAGACTAGAGAAAAGAGATGTACAAGTGGGAGTTACTTTTGTCCGACTATATATGCCTCCACAACGTGTAAAAATGGTCACGTAAGTTACTACATTTTTTATTCTACTTGACTTCTCTCCGTATTGTTCGATTAAATCTATATAGGACATGCAACACGTAATTCACAATAGTTGACTTTCACAGACGGCTGTAAAAACCTTGTCGGTAAAATAAACTTGATAAATCCTATTGCGACAACATAAACATCCATTCACACAACCGTACATTTATAATTTCAATGGTAAAAATTGTATAAACGGCAACAGCCGAAATGTGTGGCCTCCTAATAGTGCTTCTTGCAACTAAGAAGCGAAAGAGAGAGCGAGACTCCGACGTCCAAAAACACATCGATTAGACGTGAGTGCTTTGAACATAAAAAGACAATTTCGTCAACAGGCCTTGTTAAGGTTACGATAATACTGGGCGTATAGTTTTTAACAGATATAATAAAACCTCACATGTGCACAACTTGCTCTCTACATCAATTTCGTACTGAGTAAATCTTGAAAAAAATTAAGGAGTTAAGGACTAAATAATAAATCAACGACGATCCTCGAGTTCTCCATGTAACTGTACAATTTTTCCTTCCTCAACTTTTTCCAACACATAGACCATTTAATATCTGAGACATTAATTTCGCGAGCAATTACGCTCTGACAAAACTACATATGTTTTTGAACGTTGCGTTGGTTAAGACAGCCATATTTGTGAGGGTAGCTGTATGGAACTTCATAATTACATTCCAAGCCTTACATGTAAACATGTACCGCAAAAAGGAACAAGTGCTTGAGTGTCATAAATTTGCGAAATTCAGAGTAAGTCTGTGGGAAAGCTAGATGAGTCATACTTCCATAATGCAATTACAAGCAACTTCTGCCTTTATAGTATTCAAGGTGTTCCAAAACCAATTTAACCTTGTAAAACATTTGACACTTTTGACACAATATCTGCTCCAATTTAATAATGTACATAATAGATACTCGCTACACTTTATTTAATGTCTATGGATCAACAAGGGTTCGGTGTCTCCTCCAACATGCAACCTTTGAATGTCTCCCCTTACACAAGGTCCTTTACATCTCAAAACTTACACAAATAATAAATAAGCTTCTTCCATACAGAAATGGTATAAAACTTGAATTAAAAAACATCCTCTTTACTATTATAAAACCTTATAAAAACTAACGAGTCAACATGACAATGTAGTAGCTGCAATAGACTTAAATACTTGAGAACGAACATTTCAAATCCCGACTCTCGCATTGTACTTAATGGGCTACTACATGTACAGGAAGTAAACGGAATATCTCTAAGACTTTAAAACGGGCTATATAGCAATAAAAACGAAGAAAAAACATAAAACAAACATATTTTTAAATACTTCTGCTGCTTACTCCTTCCCACAGAGGAATTTCACACGCCTAAATCCACCACTAAACTTCCACTCCTCCCTTCAGTACAAACTCATGTCTCAAAATTATTTACTATTCCTTCCAAAGCTAATCAAATCAAACCCTTTCAACTTAACTTCAACCCATCATAAACCTACAGACTGATAAAATACTACTCAAACAAAAAGTTGTCTCTTAACCCCCGTCATTTCAAAATCCGAAGTCAACTGCTCATCAACGCATCGAGTAGCACAACCATTCAAGGTAAACCTCAAAACAGTCTGTCTACACATCCAAATATTCTTTCTATTAATGGCCACCGCGGCAGGAAACAGCACTAGTTACAAGAGGAAACTTGACATCCACGACCTAAACCCTTGAGTCAGCAAAATTGAGAAAAAACTTGCGGTTTTCTCTAAAAACAACCAACTTATACTCCACTGCATATGCACTTTCTCAACTAAATACAACCAACATACTTAAAAATTTCTCTCTCCAAAAATAAATACAGTATATATATACTCGAAAATATAAGCATACTCCCCTACAAAAAGTTAAACAATCCCAGATAACCTCCGAAGAGAAACGAAGTCTGAAACTTCTTCACAGGTGTAAATGTCAAATGTCCAAGAAAATCAAACCCAACCTAGTCCCATAATAAAACACATTCATGTATATACATAATCCTGTCAAATGTTTCTAATCAACAAGTATTTACCACTCGTTTCAATTTAATCCTCACATGTATCTATAATATACACTCCCAACAATTATTTTCCAAACTCACCTTTGCTCTCGCATCAATCCTATGTCAGTAACTATATCCCCTCTACAATATAAATTGCAAACATTATAACTCTAAACCCTATTAAATGACGCACGTAGACCACACTCTCACACATACACATCCGCAAATACCAGAATTAAATTCACTTGTATAATTCAATTACCACAACCAGCCAAATGAGTTCAATCACACATAATAAATCCACACACATTCACACATTAACTTTCTCATTACAGAAAAAACCTACATGAATTTGCAATTTTATATAACTGCAAAGTCAAGGAGTCTCACACCAGCAGAACAATTATGCAACTTTTATTTCTAAAAAAGACCAAGTATTTCAATTTACCTGTCACCTGTAGATAGGCTCAGCCCAAAAGTCTCTCGCAAACCACTAGGCCCGAACAAGCAGAAAAAATCACCTATTTATATTCTTAAATATTTTCTTTCTCCAAACGCAGATATTTTTCCTCCAACCGAAATCTCTCAAGTTTTGTTTTTCAATGGAACTTAACACCTGAAAATATTTTTTTATTTCGACAGATCCAAAAACAAATTGATTTTGTTTATCTCCTTCAAACTCTCCTACAGATGGAATATTTCTGATCTCTTCTTCCTCTACGTGTAGAAATATAACCACAATTTAAAATCCCATAGGATGATGTCTACGTATATTCTTTCAATTTATAATTATTTATTTTGTAGATAGTTATTTTTTCTTCCTCCACACACAAAAACGGCCTGTGTATATATAATTTTAGAGCTAACAACTTTTCTCTAAAAAGTTTTAACTTTACAGAGTCAGGGCTCAAATGCCAATATATCTTGGTATATACTCTAAAGGCAAAGTTTCGTCTCATATATATAATGGTATGCAAAAATTAGCTAGGAAGAGTAAGCTTTTACAGTATATAATGGTATCA
>JAQFXU010004028.1:0-14520 GCA_034693705.1 Spatulosminthurus flaviceps
ACTTACTTATAAATTATTATTATTTGATTGAATGAGGTTCCAAAATAATTGGTTCAAATTAAATCCCATTTGATTACATAAGGAAAAGAAATTTTGCTTTTGAGCCTTATTGTACAAATGTGTATTTGTCATTGTTATTAATTTGTGATGAAGTTACTAAAATTTTTGTGTATACAATTCGATTGTACTGTAAATCTCTTTAAAGTCTCCTCTTTGCACTTTCTGAATTGTCTCATTTGCCAAAGAGTATTTCCATTTATCAACGATTTTGATGGAATCCCTAACAGTTGACATGGGGTCGTCTGTATTTTTGTGAGGTGTAAAACTTAAATAATTTTGGGGGATTCTACGATATGCATTGCGGGTGGTACTTAAATTGAATGGCTTAAACATGGAAAATGATTTCTAAAAACTGCAATGGCCGTTTACCTTTTGACTTCGAGATATGTTAACCATGCATATAAGTAATAGTGATACGCGGAACGTGGAATCAGTCGATTTAAAAGGCAGCTTAACCTAACGTAAACCTTAGAAACATTTTACTGGCCCCCCTTTGAGCCTCTGAGCACCAAAAGTAACCTGACCTTTCCCCACATGTACTCGACCTACCTGAACACCACCACAAACGTCCCGTCCCAGAAGCCTTATAAGAAAAATTTAGAATCCGCGATTGTTGTGAAAAACAATCAGTGGTGGCGTCAAAGTTGCTGACTTAATTTAATTTAAGTTCCGCCCGAATATCATAGAACATCCAATTGTCTATTGTCATGCTAATCAATACCTAAAAGATGCGCTAGAAATTCGCCGCTGCATTCGTTACGTGTTCATTGATGATGATGATATGATGACGGTCGTCGTATATGCACATTACATGTTGCACAAACGTAGAACGCAACGTCCTGATTCAAATTGGTTGTTTTTTTACTGAAAGTTGCAAAAATTGTAAAGCAACGGCACAGCGGTAGAGTATGAGTCTGAAGTCTGAAATATGTATATAGACCGCTGTGAACGTGGGAAAACAAAAGATTAAAATGCAATCATTTCGGTTTTTTAATTTTCATCTATACATTCTGCAAGTGCTATATGGGGGATACACGTAAAAAGTTATTTAGACAGCGCTAGCGTAACTTCTTATGTATCTCCCGTCCCGTATTAAACTTATAGCACTTATAGTAGAACGTATAGATGAAAATTTTACATGTAAAATTTTGGTTTAAGTGTTCCATGAGTTTTATACACAAGGGACATACGTAAAAGGTTGCGCTAACTGTCCAATAACCACATTACCACATATGCGGGATTAATCATTTACATAAAGGAAAAGCAAAGTGCCTGAAATTGAAGTTTTCCAGACGAGTGGACATTGCAGGTGCTAAGATGACATCTCTTTAAATCAATTCCAACTCCAATGACAAATGGCAACTCAATTAAATAATAGTGCATTTTCATAGTAACAATACCATTATTCGACATTCTTCGGGTGCGTAAGCAAACATTGACCCTTTTTTGAACGCATAATAATAATAACAATAATAATGCTTTTATTGTCACAAAGTGCATACGCAATACAAACACCTATAATGCGTGTTAGACACAGCAGGTAAATACTAAGTAAATACTATAGGTAAATAGTTCCCATAATAAATGCTTATTTAATTATACCTCACGAACGAACTAAATCGAGCAAAGTAAGTATATACATTTCGTCTTTTTAGCAATACTGAATAAAAGTATATATTGTATACCTACAGTGTAAGTGTCGCTAGTACCAATTTGTAGTTTAAACGCGGGAAATGTGTCCATGCCGTGCAGTGCAGGAATAAGTAGCAGAAAGTCAGGTAAATATACAATAATAAGTATATACACAGCGAACATTCGCCAACAGACAATAGGAGGCAATGGGAAACGGATTTTTGTTATTTGTTATTACGATCATCTGTTTTCTGTTTTATTGGTAATTGGAATTGAGTAGTTACATGTATTGTCTACGCTTTTTTCGAGTTCCATGAAAAATGAAGAAAATAAAAAATCAGCTAGATATAATATACGACTTCATCTGTTAAATACCAAAGTAAAATAACGTTAAGGTATTACTGCGATTGTATACGAAAATTACGAAATCATAAATGATAAATATTAAAATCAGTAGTCCAGGTTTGCAGGTAGTAATTATGTGGTTCCAAATCCAGGTTCCTGCTTTAATAACATGTGCTGTGTTTACGTGGTGACAATGTTACTTTAGGTATTTGAAGTTCAAGTGCGTTATCATAGTAACTCTGGTTGTGTGAACAGTGCTTTTGTATCTTACAATTTGTATTTGTACTCAAGGGGAGGAGAATCTTTTTGTTTTTGGTATGGAACAATCATTTGCATATGTACATAAATCAAATGGAATAGCTACTGAATGCGTCTATATGGAGATTGAGTCAGAAAGTTGTCGAGTCCATACCTCTAAACCAGAATTTAAACAGTTTAACGAAATGCGAGATGAGTAAAACTGAAACTGGAGATGTAATTACTAATGCATTGCTTGCATCCAACGTCATTCAAGAAGGTAACTTTTAAACGATTGGCATATAAAATGAAAATGTACAGATTGATAATTGTCATACAATATCGTACGAATGAACTGTTAGTGTTATTGAGTGATGGTAGTTATCAGTAGAGTAATTCATCATAATATAAGAAGGAAAAATTTTGGAAGTCGCGGACAATTATGCTGATTTTAAACGAGTTTGGCTTTAACACAGAACAACCCTCGTCTAACCTGAACGATGGACAGGTTAAAAGGATGACTCCTATGGGTTTCCCGGACGGTCAAGTTTTCTATGTGAAGGAAAATTCGTTAGCCGGATTTGGAACACAGAGGTGGTCACGAGATCCATTGGAAACGAGTAATCTTCCCCTTTTAGCTAATGGCCACCAATTATGCTACATCATACCGCAAAACTGCATTTACAACGCAAGAACTAGTGGTGTACTTTTGTCTTCAGATACCATAATCGATGGAGCGGATCCTGGGAACATAGAGAGAAGCAATATTTTCGAGAAGGAAGGAGTTAAGGCGACAGAAACTAGTGAGTGTGTAAAAATTCATTCAAAAAATTAATTTTGGTGTAAATCCTATTTTCTTGATATTTTGGTCCACGCACTTATAAAAGATTTTTATTTTGCCGTTTTTCAGGCTCTCCTCGTTGGTCGGATGAAAAAACAAAACTTTTAATTTCGTTGGTCAAGCAGCACGAAAAAGATTTTAAAGGAAGACTGCGACCAAAGGGAAGCATATGGCAGTCCATAGCTAATAGCATGTCTAAAATCTACAGTGACGTCGACAAAGACTTATGCTATAAGAAATGGAGCAATATGCTACGAACATTCAGAACATTTAAAAACAGAAATGATAGGAGCTGGGTGTACTACAGTGATATAGATAAACTTTCTGCGGCAATAGACACTCGGTGTATGACTTACAGAGAAATGCGAAAAAGGATGGAGGCACTTCGTTACGCAAAAACAAGTGTTAAACGGTTTTTAGACAGGACATCGGATGTACAAGAAAAATTGCATATTTCAGTTTCAAATTTTGTTAACAAGATGAAAGTTCTACAAAAACAATCGGATGACCATGTACATACAATTTTATCAATATTAGAAGAACATTTTTGCAACAAAGAACCCGCTAATGTAGTTGGCGAGTGTAATGAAATTCTGGTACCTGATAATGACGGAGTTTCTGACTTCTCTGAATTAACCGATTTAGATAGTTTTTGTATTTCCCAGGATTCATCAGTCATAGATTACCAAAATTCTTGGCCATCTGGTGACTTTCAGTTAGTGAACGAAAGTTGTTTGGCGTTAGTTGATGAATCCGGTTTACATAATCAAGTAGTTAACAACGATATTCTTAGTTTATCGGACAGTGTCCCCTCCCACTCCGGATTTGTAGATAGTAACAATCGACAAATTTTGTGGGAACGTATGGATGACGAAATTCCGTCAGGAGAAAAATTTCCCGTTATTGATTTAACTGATGAACGCCTGCATGAAGTCATAAAAGTTACGAGCACTTCTTTAAGTTCTTTAGTGGGTAATAGAAGTGAAGCAGATTCCACCTCTGAGCAACATCTTTTTACTGCAGTAGGAATAAAAGATGCAGAGAATTTTGTTCCACAGTATGGCCCAGGGCTTTCAGGTATTCATCCAAACTCTCATCTGATAGTAGATTCCAATGAAACAACTTTCCAGTTTTTACCAGAAGGAGATGGGACATTCCAATTTGTTTCCTTAACCGACCATACTTCCATGGAGCAACAGTCTCAGCTACTAGGGTCTTTGAAGAAGATTTGTTTTACGCCGAATACTGAAAACCCAATCAGTGAATTAGTATCATCCGATTCGGGCAACCAAATGAGCAAATTTTCCAACAAAAATAGTAGTGAGGCCCAGGTCGCTGCGGAAAGCGAACTTGTTATTCTTAGCCGTAGTCAGGAATGTGATTCAGAAGATCCTTTAGAACCTACTGCCACGACTCCTGTTACCTTTCAACTGCTTTCTAGCTCTGATGACAGCTACCAGTTAGTATGCCCTCATGACAGTTCTACAGATGTAGTTACAAACAGTATTGTTAAGTATACTGACCCATGGAGTTTTAGTGTTTTCACTCCTATCTGTCCTGTTCTTAGCGTGGATACAACAGAAGTATCTAGCAATTACCAGCAGCTTCACGAAGGTGATGAAGCCTCTAAAGGTTTTCCAGAATGAACACAGCATTCAGCAGGGCTATGGAAGATAGCAACAAAACGTCCGTAAATCCTGAAAAGGCTCCAAGGTTTAGTTGGGACATCATAAACTGTATTATCCTTTACAATAACGATAATAATTATTTTATAAACTATACTTTGTCATAATTTTTTTTATTTAATGAAATAAAATGTGTTGAGGCATAAGAGCAAAGGCTACAAATATCAATGCCTATAGCCCTAGAGTTGTCTTAATTGCATATACATGGTATTTCCAGGATGGTAGTCGCCTCCTTTCATTATGAAGGCACTGACTGAGAAAAAAGCCGGCTCAGCGAGCGTATAAATACACACATGCAAGCAATTCTCTGCCAACTTGGGCAGCAGCAATCAGCTGTGGGCATGCTAGAAGCTTGAACCACTTGAAGGTCGTTTTATAACAATTTTTTATCATGTGCGTACTCATACATATATTTTTCTTTGATAAGCCTTTTATTGAATAATAACATTCTAGCCGCTTGGTTGGTGCCTAAATGGTTGCAAAGCAACGACCTTAGAACAGTGAGTTAAGTGTTTACTATAGACCATTACTAACTAGGACCAGTTGACCAGAGGTAGCAACTGCTTGGTTTAGGAAATTACTCCACGTCGAGTACGTCGACTAAAGTGCAGACGTGTTTGGTTTTATTACTTTTATTGCCAAAATTGTGAATTAAAAAATAGTATCTAAAATGGCTCTGAAGATTTATTACGATGCTATGTCTCAACCCTCAAGGGCTCTACTTTTGTTCATTAGGGCCAATTCTATACCGTGTGAGGAAATTTCAGTAGCACTTCGTAAAGGTTAGTTTTGTGTGTTTTACTATTACAGCAGTACATTCTACATATATTGAATATTTATTAGATTAAATGAATACTTTTATCCAGCGCTGTGTTGCATGTTTGTTGCAGGTGAGCACAAGAAAGAAGAGTTCAAAAAAATTAATCCTTTTCAGAAAGTTCCCGTTATAGACCACAATGGATTTAAGCTCACGGAAAGGTATCCTTAGTTTTATTCGGCATGTGTGATCTAATTATTGTTTTTAGCTGGATAAAACATTTCTCTAACCGATAACCGATAAAATTAATGGGGTACTAAAGTTGTACATTTTTTACATTTAATATTAACAGCGTTTCCATTTTGCGATACTTATCGAGAGAATTTCCTGTTAAGGACCACTGGTACCCAAAGGATTCGAAGCTCCGAGCACGAGTGGATGAATATATGGCATGGCAGCATTTGAACTTACGAATGTTCGGGTCAATGGTATTTCAGCATAAAATTATCATTCCCTTAGCAAAAGGAGAGCCTCCTAACGAGAAGAGTGTTGCCCGATTTGAGAAGGGATTGGAAAATGTGCTAGAGCAAATGGAAGGTATTTGGTTGAGAGAAAACCCATACATAGCTGGAAAAGAGCTCTCCATCGCTGATTTACTTGCTGTTACTGAATTAGAACAACCAGGTTTGTATATTAATAATTGACGCTGCTCGATGAGAAATTTTGCTGATTTTGAACTTTTAGGTGATTATTTATCTGGAGTATGTAATATTCGTAGAAATTTTGGATAATGAACAGGTATGGCCGCTTTTGATGTTCGGAAGGGTAGGCCAAAAATAGAGGAATACATGAACAGGGTTAGAAACGACCTGCAACCCCATTACGATGTCGTTCACACAGTGGTTCGTGGAGTAACCAAGAAATACAAGGAGACAATGCAATCAGCTAAGCTGTGATTATCTACCCATCGCATCAGTTCTCATGTGATCACTAAAAGTAACGCGAAGGCTTCATGCATGAATATCTGTGTATATACTATAATTTGTTTCAAGTGCTTATGTTGTAGAGTAGATTGGATTGATGCGAATGTAAAATACTGAATGTAAATGTTATCATAAATAATAAACATACGCAATTTTGAACTCCATTCAGACTACCCGTGTGAAAAAGGGCTTTATCTGTGGTGTGATGAATGAGAATTAATGTGGTAAAAAGCCGGAACATTCAGTTCACGAAGTTTATGCTTATACTAATACAAATTGCTACAATTTATTAGAAATACAGGTTTATCAAATAACTTACTCAGTTTTGGTTTCATTATTTATTCACAAAAATTTATTGTTAGCTATTATATATTAAAGATGAATCACAGCTGAACTACTGGAGCATTAAAATATAGCGGATTTTCAACAGTTTACTGTTTTACATCTTAAAAAAAGTATATATGGCTACAAATGGAATTTATTTCAATTTATTTTCCAGCTCATAAAAATTCAAATCTTAAATATTTGTTTCAATGTAGTTTTGAAAAATCTTTTATTGATCTAAACGATCAGTCTTTCTCGAGGAGGATGCTTCAACACCGGTATGAAATAAAATAATGGTCGTAGTATTGCATATGCTTTGAAGTTAATCCTGAGTGCGTTCACCAGGATATTGGTAAACAATGCTATTGTTTGGGGTTCTTCATTATTGTAGAACGTAGTTCATTCGTTCGAATTATTCATTGATAACTGTATAGCTGTCCGACAAAACATGTGTAACATTCTCATATTTTAAGTAATAAGTGATTACGGAACGTCGAAGTTTTAGGTAGGCACAAATCTTATTGAGCGATGTTACTGGAGTCTCCGGTTCCCATTGTGATACTCGTCACTTCATTTACAATCATGGCAGCTACCTGCCATGCCAGTTCTTCTTTAGCCTGTAATTGTTACGCACATCTATTTAGTATCCAACCATTATTAGTTTGTTTATTCGTATTCATACAAATATATATAATGGCAGTACCTTTTCTTTCTCATCGAAGTTAACTAACTTTTTCATCGTTTTAGCAATACCTGACTCTAGAATTGAAATAAAAATTGAGTTAGCAGAATTGAATTAAGCATATTCCCCACTTTTAATCATTTCAACAATAAAACATCCAAAAGGGCGTAAAATATCTCCAAATAACACCTATCTTGCTTAATTACCATGCTTAAGGAGTTCCAGGTCAGTATCAGCTTCAAATTTTCCCATTGAATTGACTCGACCAAGACACAGTTTCCTGACAAAAATAACAACGTTACTTTCACTTTGGCAAAACTAATTGCTTACAGTTAATGGCAATAACAAAAAATAATTACGATTTTCCCGATTGTTGCAGACTAGAAACATTACTGTGGGCGACAGGAGAGGTTAAACTGGCTGAGCTGCTACTACAGGTACTCGTAGATTCTACGGTACCAAAGAATACAGTACTAATATATGCACTTGAAATTCCATAAACAGATGAAAACTCATGAATTCATTATAAAAACCAACCAGATCTTTTGTGTGTTCTCAACGACGGACCCAGCGAATTGATAAGATCAGTTAGAAAGGCCAAAAACAAGGAAGACTTCAAGAATCCTTCTAGACAGGTCACATGTAGAAACAGAAGCGCCTCGCTGATTGCTTTGTCAAAACAATGTGCGATTTCATCTTGCGAACAAATTAATCGTTCAACATCGCTCCTGATTTCATCCTTAAATCCAAGAAATTGTGGGGCTTGTAGTGATATGTACCTAGAAATATAATGTTGGACTTACGATTAAACTTCACCTAAACTTTAAACTTGAACCTTTTAATGAGCAAGGAATGCTTACAGCAATGTCCAGAACTACCAAGCCATTCCAACTATTTTAACAAAGTAGGTCTTACTTTTCATACAGCACCATTGCATCACTCTGAGCAACTTGAACGTCAATCGGCCCATCCTCGTTATGCGACTCAGGTTTCGATATAAATTGCTCAGCAAAATTCGTTGCTCCTAGCCAAAATTCCAGGACTTCTCTTTTCGACTCCTGGTCCACATACTGCATAAAAACAGAAACTGGCCATTGAAAGCAATGCTATGCCTACTTATTGAAAAAATAAGGTAATGTTACAGATGAAGTAAGATTAAAACTACATCAGCGAACCTCCATGAAATAGAAGAGGGCACTGTGGTTACAAAGAATGTCGTGCAGTGTAACAGCATCCGTATTCGTGAAAAAATCAACCTGGCATCTAATGTAAAATTTGCTGTCCAAAAATCTCGGTAAGTAGCTGTAAAACAACGATACATTACCATTTGCACTTGTAGAACAAAGTTATTTACTTCTGAATCATAACAACAAATACGACCATAAATAGACAACTTACTCATCTTGTAAAGCTTGTAATATTAAGTCATACGACTTTATAATCCATCGGTAAACATTATTTTCGTTTTCTTCACAATTGAGCACACTCAAGTCAATAGCGAACGTTGATTTCTCAATTTGGAATTTCAAACGGAGAATTTCATTATCCAGCGGTTCTCTCCACGATTTCCTACAATCCCTTTCACCTTCCTTTTTTACCGTACCAATACGTTCCCAAATATCCAGTATTTCTTCCACGCCTTCGCTTCGGAGAAACAAGCTAAAGTATTCCCTTCCCCACGATAATACTTCGTCAATATTGGAAGTGTTTCTTGGTTTCGATTTCAGTACTGTTAAAGTAGATTTATCCGTAGGTGCTACAAAATCATGTAAAGGGGGTAATGCAGAAACAACATGGTTTAAGGTCGGAGTCCCAATTTTCGATGACCCTACAGAAAATGATCTTCTATTGATTAATTCATTCACGTTTCCGTGTGAAACTGTATTCAGAATTAAAACCGACATAACTTCACTGTAGTTTCCCTACGCAGTCAGTCATATCACTCACGCGAAATAAAAATTATTCTCTTACCGTTGGCACTGGGTGGCTCATGGGTAAGTGAGGTGGGTCGCTTTTTCCTGAAGAAAGGCATTTCAATCTATTTTGCAAGAGCAACATGTTCTAAAGCATTGCACACCTGCCGCCGATTTACTCCTATGACAAAATCACAAAACTGCCATACATTTCCCAAGCTCATTTCACTCTTCAGTAGGAACCGAAATCGAAATGCATCATTGTAAACTCAAAATTTCGAAATTACCTTGTACATTTTGTCGAATCTCAGCAACTTTCATAATACTAGAATATCACTGCAGCTCAACGGGAAAGGTTATTGCTAGAAAATGTAAACAACAGCACAAAAATTAATATCACAACAAATGTCATCACCCATTATTATTTACTAGGTAGACTACTGTGCATTTTTCAATTGCCTACAAAGATAAACTGCTTCAATCAAATATTATCAATCCAAAATTATCTAATCACAATCAATATACTGTCAACCAAAAATCCCAAATGGTCTACCACTATTAAGAGTTACATCCCTTCAACTAACCATCAAACCCACATATTTAACACTATTTACATTAACACATTACATCAGTCTTACCCAAAATCTGCAAACTTCGATTGGCAATTTCCACAACAGCGTTACCATCAACGCTCACAAAACCACGAACGAATTTCCTAAGCCCTGCTAAATTCACCTGAACATCAACTTGATAATCTTCAGTCTTCACTTTAGCAATAATTCTCCCGATCAACCTGCCACTGACTCTACTTCATAAAAGTCCTACTTCTAACATTAAATCAAGGATGAATATACAAGTTTACGAGTAGTACCTTCACAATAAATTATGTTATTTTAAAAATCCCTTTAAATCTTCCATCCATGAGCTTAAAAAATGAAATCTCGAATCTCCATCAATCCTTCAAGCCCATTTATGTATAATATTAAAGCACCGACGACTAAAATACGCGACTCGACTCACACTCGACGACTCGACTTGTTTAACCTTTTACAGTGGAATTTCCACTTATTGCGTTGATTGAATTGCACGATCGGTATATTATTCAGTACACTTTCGCAAGTTTCGCAGAAACTCAGAACTGTTATTAATCCAAGTTTGAACTTCAAAGATGATTGTCACTGTCATGGATGTTTTGATGAAGGACTTTACAGCTTCAAGTGCAAGTGCAATAATCCACATTCACCAAACCACACAGGAATTATTTCGATGGAATTTCAATGTATACGTACAGCGGTACGGCCTCCTTTAATCCATTGCTAAAACAAAACCATAATTTATTAAATATAAACTTTCTCTCCTCCCAATAATTTCTATCAGCGAATACTATAACTTTTCCTTGAGTTCTGAATTATTATTTAACTCCATATATCACATTTATAACAAGTTATGAACTTTAGTACCTGGTACTGACTTAGTTGCAGGTTGACTCAGATGAATATAATTAATTATTTGGATTATTAATATTTTGCAACAGTTTGTTTTCCAAGAAATAATCGCGTAAATACTTTAAAGGATGTGCAGTAATTAATTTCTTAACAAGCTATACAATCTTAATTCTTAATGTGTTGGAGGATTTTCTTGAAACTACTGTTGAATTCCAAAGTCATTTTCTGTTTTAGTTTCTACACCTCTCGGAGTTCACAACATCACAATGATCGCAACTTGATCAACAACACACAAAGCTAAGCTTACAGTTATAGTATAGTCCTTAAAATTTGCTTGTGAGAATGTGAGATTCGACGTCGTCGTCGACATACTCATGTCATAGTCGCGGTATCCTTCTTTTTCGTAGTCTTCTTATCGTACTTCGTACATCCATCCTGCAAAATTCCTAGATAGTCAAAGCTGGCCGACAACCAACTCTTGCTCATCACCGGCTCCATTGGCTTTAGTATAAACGAAACAATTAGCTATGATTTAGTTTTGACCGTGCAGTGCAAACTTTGCATGAAATATCCAGATATTTTAAGCAGAACATATGGTCAAGACAAAATCATGACTTTAATTGAAACAGAATTCCCTCTTGGACCAAGAGATATTTATGGATGCAGATGTAAAGCTGGTATCACACACCCGTAATATTAGTCGCTTATCGATGGTTCCGTACTAAAATCGTTCGTATTAGCATAATCGCATATAGGCTGCGACGTCACAAAAAAAGTCGCTCTGAAAGAACTCAGTGCTTCAGGTATCTGCAATCCATAGATATATATTAACGCTCAGCCAAGTGTCTTCGGTCGCGACTTCTCGTACAAATAGATTAAAATGTGCTTTTAATCGGAACTTAAGTTTTCGAAAATAGAACAGTTTTTAATCTAAGGTATGCATATTCATACAAAATTGAATCGAGACATTGAGAGTTTGCAGATGTCAAAATTAGTTATCGGCTACAACGTACTTACTCTGCTTGGGTGAAGGATAATTTCACAGATTTGGTTTCTGCAAGTCTGCACATACATATATATAGCATCCACCCGCAACCTGGTAAAGTTCATGTTCATATATAAACATATAGTAGATAGTAGATGTTTGATGAGACTTGAGTTGAGAGTTGAGAGATGAACATATAGTGTGAGTAATACATACATATTAACTGTATAAACTTTCAGGTGCACAATAAGACTATAGCCTTGTAATATATGGCACATCTGCTATCTGTATAAGAAGCACCAAGTCTGCATATGAATATGGAGTGTATGTGTAGGACAGAAGTTCGACACAAACAATCTGAATCATGAATGGACAGGTGTAATGTACATATAAAGATTTACAGATTATGCAGACGTATGTATATATGCTGGAAAGTTCGAAAGCCAAGAAGAGCAGGTAATCTGCACTCTGCATCTGCACTACAAGGAGTTTTCTGCTGTTAATTAAAAAGCATCCGTCAATTCATCTTCTGGATCATCCAAGTTGGACGGAGGTCTTCTTTAAAAGTGAATATGAATTGTACTGTGAAACGTCTACATGTACTTATGAATATGTTCGTATTTATGCATGCAATAGATGAGGAAAAGTGCGAAGTTTTTTCTAACTTGTGACTTTGGTCAATGAGAATTTATGTGGCATTCGAAACTTTGGTTGCGCGAGTTGGGTGGAAAGTAAATACATACTAGAATATACAACGTACAACGTACGACTTCGGATCCTTCTTTCTAGATTTAAATTTAGAATAACTGTCGTACGTGCACAAGTCCAAGCTCACTTGCAGAATGACATGAGCGAATAAAGCCATGAGAATGAGAAGGGTTGAGCCGTTCAAAGTAATTTTGACTCTACTGCCACACATTCTGATGAGGCACGGAACGGAGCAAAAGCTCATGACATATAGTCCGGTCTATGAATTCTTTAGTATAAAATCAAGATCTGAAGCCGAGAGTCGAAATCACTACTTTTGCCAAAATATTCATTACTTAATCAAGTATGTGTGGGAGCTAACCCAACGTAAGCTGCAAAAATATTTGTTCCACACACTCAGACATCAAACAGCATCTGTCTTCATCTACTATCTCTGGTCTCGTTAATAAAATATCGGGAGCTAAAACTGAAACTTGACTTGATATCACTTGAAAAAATGAACTTAGCAAGGTGATGAAGTACTTATTTTCGCATAGATATCACCTTCACCTTGGTCACTATAGAACATGAATGTCAAGGAATTCTGTCAAAGGATTGGTGAGCTGAGAATCAGAAGAAGAATATACATATATTTACACATGTATTGCATTTTATTCTCACTGAGCAGTGTACAAAGCTAGTTTCGCCTAGCCCCAAAATTAGTCGCAGTCGCGTTGTGACTATGTCATTCATCGACCAGCTAAATTCGTGACAGCATGACTTCGGTCGCGATTTACCGTAAAAACTAGCGCAGCGTGGGGCGACTTTCTTGAAGTCGCTCGCATCATACCCTTGCCCTTGGCTTTCACTGAAACAAGTGAACTACAATTGTGTTCAATTTCCTTTCCTATGTGCCAAGCGCCAAGGGAGAGACTCACCATTTTGCCTCTGATTTGCAGGTAAGCAAATTTTGGTTAAGTACACAGTAAAAAATAAATCAGGCCATTTAACAGGATCCCACACCAAAATCTTTGCACTTGAAACCTGTTAAAATTTAACAGGGGCCCCTGTTAAATTTTTGTTAACATTATATATTCAACAGGGGAACCTGTTAAATTATAACAGGTTTCCGAGTGCAAAGATTTTGGTGTGGGATCCTGTTAATTTCCAAAATTATTTTTTAATGTAGTACACAGCAAAAAATAAATCCAGGATTTTTTGTTGTTGTCCAAATATTATAACAGGATTCACCAATTAAAAGGTCCGTACAGGAAAATCTGTTCAAAATTTGCAGGCGTCCCTGTTAAAATGATTTTTGAGGATCAATTCAACTGGGGAACCTGTTAAATTTTAACAGCTATCCCTGCGCAAACCTTTTGTTTAGGGATTCCTGTTAAAATATTTGGACAACAACAACAAATCCTGGATTTATTTTTTACAGTGTACTGACTTTGATTTACTGAAGCGCAATCTGCTGAAGTTTTTAGTCGTCTTGATGAATTTGTCAAACGTTTTTTAGTTTGGAAGTCGCATTGCTTGTCAGCTCAACGAATAAAACCTAGACGAACGACAAAACCACGTAAACAGTTACTTTGCTTTGGCGTCAACCCGTCTCCGGCTCAGCATTGAATTGTATGTACAGTCGTGACCGCATAGACGACTTATATAATAAAGAAATACTCTTGTTTCACTGTTTTACACCATGAATTTAGTGTTTAGTTTTATATGAAAACATTCAAGGAGTAAGTACTCTGTGACATATTTAAGGTTGTACTACAAGTTGTAAAATCTATAAATGGGAATTGACTGGGCTGTTTATTCAGAAACCGTTGTTCATCCTTTTATCGTATTTAATTACTGTGCTTTGCATTTCATTTTGACTTTGAGTAAGTTCACGAGGAATATATTAAGGCCAAAACAGTGTAGAGTTCAAATATGATGATA
>JAQFXU010004029.1:0-14519 GCA_034693705.1 Spatulosminthurus flaviceps
AACGGGAGGGAAAGGAGACGGCCGTAGCTAACGCCGCCCTGCGCGACGGCATTAAATTATCGCGTAGCGATGATTTTCATCTATGGACTCTAAGCCTTACATACATACCTCGCGATTTCCTCATTGATTTTATGGGACATAAAAGAGCTGACAAAAATGAATAAAATTTCAAGTAAAATCGTTAAAGATACTACAGGGATCAAGTCTGTCATATTCATAGAAAATTTTATAATTCTTGCTCTACTGTTAACCCTGTATGCACACTTTTGGCCGAGGAAAAGGACAAAATAAACAATTATTGTACTCTCACATATTTATTATGTACTAACCTGTTAACTAGATTGCCAATATTACGGTTATAATTGTTTCACCCGTGAGTAATATAAGTTGTACGGCTCTATATAGGAAGGGGTGGACAGACAGGTTGACAGGAAGGTCCATTGACCGTACACCAGATTCGATCGGATCAGAGCCAGATGATAGTAAAAGTAAAACCAGTTTTTCTATAATCAAGTCCCAATAATACCTGCACAATTAAACCTACAAGCATTTCCTTTAGAATTCAATGTACGGTAGTTCCATCCAGGTATATTTTTATACTCTGACAAGTTATTGACTTCTCTTAACTCTTTTGGCAATCTGCTCTAAACTTGCACTTTTAAGAGAGGTCAGATTTGACATAAATGCGGATAGAAGAAAAGAGTCTTTTGCAAAACCTTCTTTCAGTTTATCCCTGGCAGTGGTTGTGGCAAGTTCCTTTTTCCCAAAATGAAATCCGTAGTTGTATTTTCATTCCTTTTAATTTTTAAGTCTGGTGTGGCAATTAACGAATTTCGACATCATGTACAAGATACAAGGGAGAAGGTAACGACTGGGGATCTAACAGCTGAGGCTTTAGGAGCGTTGCGGAGTTTTAATCAAAAAACGGTTCCTTTCCCATATCTGGCTGCGAATTCCCAAAGGAGCGGGTATTTGGCGGATACTCTAACTCTAGGAACCTTTTGGGCTGTAGTTAACGAGCGAGTCTTTGATGTCGAAACCGGAGACCTGGTCAAAGCTCTTGGTCTACCGCGTGAGAGGATTGCCCCAGTCTATGCTCTTCTCAATAATTATCTAAATCAGGTAATAAAGTCAAAGAGGTTAATGTCAAAAATTTGATCAAATTATTTTGATCGGAAAAAATTAATCAAAATTTTAAAAGTTAATTGAATATTTTAAATATGTATTTGACCTCAGTTTACTAAAAAACTAGACCGATATGTAATCAACAACTTTAATCAACAAATTTAATCAAAATTTGGTAGGTATACAAATTTTTAAAATTTATGAAAAATAAAATATACGCAAAATAAATTTGGCACAGTTTGGTTTAAAAGAACTAATAGTTTTATCTCCAAATTGGGTCAAAATTAGCTTCTTTTTGGCTTTAAATTCCTACTGACCATTTTGATAAAACCAGATCATTATGAAATGATTCTAATTTTCAAAAAAAGAACACAAA
The DNA here is from genome assembly GCA_034693705.1 of Spatulosminthurus flaviceps. Lineage (NCBI taxonomy): Eukaryota > Metazoa > Arthropoda > Collembola > Symphypleona > Sminthuridae > Spatulosminthurus > Spatulosminthurus flaviceps. Next base: position 1,502 of record JAQFXU010004029.1, read on the forward strand.
CAGGTAAGTGTAATAAAGGTTGCTGACCTTTCAGCTGACCTCGACTGACCTTTTGGGTCAAACTTTCAGAGAATTTGAGAAGTATGCAATGTGGTATAATACACTAAATGTTAATAATATGGCAATAATGCTAATAATAAATTTCTAAATATATGTAATGTGATAAGAAGTTTTTGATGGCGCATGCAAAAGATTAGATGGTGACGCGAGCTGGGTCGTCGTGACATTACGCGCGAAATGTAATTTTCCTAGAAACTTTCATCCGCTTCAGCTTCAGTAGCTGAATTTTTTAAACGGATTTTGTTTCACACAGGATCCAGAATTTCTCACCACCAGTGCGATCTTTAGCGACCTAGAGAATTCTACCGCATCTTCTGGTATTCAAAGCTTGAAGACTTACTTCGAAACAGTTGACCTGCGACCTGAGGGAGATGCGTCAGTTCAAAAAATTAATGCTTACATTGAAGATCACACAGATGGAACTCTGCGCGATGAGCTTCTGCCAACAAGTTCGTGAACCTCAAAAATGATTATAATTATTCTCATTAACCGAACACTGGAGATAAAATTATTATTTCTAATTCTACAAATGACTTTCCCCATAGAAAATCCTTTCGGAAAGTCTACTCGAGGGGTGGTCCTTAACACGGTCAACTACAGACGAGTTTTTGCACGCGCTCTGGCCAATGGACCACGTATTCCCTTTAAAGTCACTCCAGAAGAGAGCATTTCAGTGGATACAGTAGAGATCGTGTCAAACTTGAAAGTTTCAGAAGACGAGACCATGAAAATTGTGGTGATTCCTTTGAAATCCGAAGCTAACAAAAGCATTATTTTAGTCCACCCCAAGAACATGAAAAATTTCTTGCAAAATGATTTCGAAGCTTTTACAAAGCGTGTGGATAGCATTTCTCATTATGACAGCATCAAACTCCCTTACTTCCAACTCCGGCCAGTCCGAGTGCAGGTTCCAAGTTTCAACCTCACCATGGCAAGGACACTTCAGGAACTGGAGCAACCTACAAAAATTGTAAGTTTTCTTTATAACACACGTCACTAATTTTCTCATTAATTCTGTTCGAATTTTAAAAATTTTTAAATCGCGCATCATGAACTCATTTGTTTTGTGATTTTGGCAGGCAAGCTCATCGTCAGCAGTGTGTGACACAGCCACAACCCACGCCAGCTTCCTTCAACGTCCTGTCCAAGTTTCCCAAGTATCGTTATCCCCTAAGGAATTGACCATGACAGCTGTGATCGGTGCACAAGTTGAGAATGTTGACGAGTATCGGAAGGAAATGGGAGCTGGATCTCACATCCCTAAGACTCAAGCAACAAGGGCGAATCACAAGCAGGCACATCCGCAGTTGCGATCGGATATTGGTCATGAGACTCAAATCTACGTCCATGTTCAACATGATTGGAGGTCTCTGGAAACCTCGGAAGAACCTCGAGAGAATATTACTGTGGATTCTCCCTTCCTCCTTGCTCTGCACGACTACGATATCGGGATGCATTCCTTTTTGATTGTGTCGAGGCCAGAATTGGCTGAGGTGACCAGCGAGGATGGAAGATTTACAGAATATTTGAAATTGAAGAGATGGCTTTGCATCGCTCCCCCACCTCCACCAGGAGAGACTAATTAATCAACTTACAAAAGTTTAAATTCTCAAAAGAATTTGTCGTGTTTTTTCTGTATTACCTGTATTTATTTGCATGTGTATGTCCACACGCAGGAGTGGACTCAATTTCTAATAAAACTCATTTCCTGTTTTCAATCTTTCATTTTTTTATTTGTTTTATTGAATGCGTTTAGGTCTACCGTAGGTTACAATAAGGCAAATATTTATAGAAATTCTAAGCGATCCACATAATATTTCAATGATTAGCTCACACATCCTCACTGTGTGAAATAGCAGTTGCGTTTTTCCTTAGAGTCCAAATGTAACAATCCCTTATGACAGGTTCAGGCATGTCCCGCATCTTAAAAATACTGTTCGAAGTGGAAGTGACCACTTCATAACCCAACGTTTCCAATGTGGTCAACATGGACGGCACATCCTTCATTATGTCCTCCAATGGTGTTCCCTTATTATGAGTATTGGTGAAGGCTTGACGCAGGTGAATGGCATGCTTGAGCGCAAAAGCCACTTTCTCATCATCCTCTAATCCTCGGGCCGTTATTATCCTAATGCTGCTGTTCCCAGGTGATGGCATGGCTGGGGCGGGCTGTGTAAATTCCAGTCTAACAGAAAGTCAAAAGGTCATGTATATTTTTTATCAAATCCATTGGCATCATATGAGCCGTAAGACCTAATTTTAGTTTCTGTAGACCCCATGTGTTTAAAAAATTTCTGTGTGGGGACGGACATTATCCGTTAAAACATTATAATCCAAAAATAGCCGCAACCCAAAGGGTCAAAAGTAGCAGAAACAGCCTGAGACAATTAAATATAACGGGATGATTGTGGTTTCTTCCAGGAACAACAAGGATTAAAATAGGCATATAATAGAATTTTTTGTGGAAAAAAACTAAATTAATACCCTAGAAAAAATGTTATTTCAACGAAATCTTTAAACCCTTTTACCGCAGCTGATTCTTAAAAATAATTCTTAGAAAAGGTCCCAATATAAAAGAGTTTAGAAACAAATATCTTGGAAAATTAGTAACATTACAATCGTTTTTAATGCTACTTAACAATTTCAAGGAAAATAATTATTCTTCAAATATGATCGAATAAAAGAATAAAATCCGTCTTAAAAGTTTGGGAGACCAAAATTCTAAATTTGACCAATAATATTTGAAATTTTTAAGCGATTTTTCTGTATATTTTTCGGGTGTAAAAATGCTGAGTTCTGCAACATAAAATGGTTTAAAAAACTTACACTAAGAAGGCGACGGGCATGGTGGGAATAATACGGAAACAAAAATCTTCGCACAATATTTCTAACAAATTGCAGCAAAGCCTATCCTTAGAATGGATGTTCCCGTAAAAACGGTTGAATTAACACTGGAAACTGTCGCGAATCTATGGGTTAAAATATACTCTCAAAGATTCCAAAACCAACGTAAATTGATCGTAAGCTATTTTCAGTGTGCAACCACGAATGATTCTATAATTATTCAGCATGACAATTTGAGAGTACACCATAGACAAAAACAACGAAAAAAAATTTGTACCACAGCGCTTGTAAATTCAATTGAAAAAAATATAAAAATGTCAATATAACATGCCAAAAAACAGACAAGTACCTACCTATCCCATCAATTAATACCCACTCGAACCTCGGTTGATGGCATCTTCATATTGCAATTGAAATGGGATATTTTCACGATGATTCCCAACTGCCTGCTAAATGTTTCCGAGAGGAATTCGAGCGTCGAGCTCCTTCAACCGAATCGAAATCCTTAAATTAAATTCTTTCATTTGCGTAGGTGTCCTTAAATGGTAAGGGATGCCAGCGTGTTGGGTGATGTAAACAAATTAAGCAATGCTTTTGCTACCAAAAATAAATACTATAAAATTTCCAGAAAAATGTTTTGAAAGAAATTCATTGGTGTTTATTGCTTTTCTATAATTTAAAAAAGGTCAACCTTCTCGCAAATTAACATTGATTTCAAGACATTATTAACAACCGTGTTGAATCTACAAAATAAACTTAATGTCACACTATGATTTAAATTGCATTTTGAAATTGTAAATTGTCACAACATTAGTTAAGGAATTCCATTAAGGCTAAAATAATTAACCAAGGCTACGAAAGAGGAAACGAACTACAAGTTAACCAATTAGAAGTAATACAGCATGAAAGCGACAGACCCGCAAAAGAGGTTCAAATTGAAATAAATAATTTCAATTTGAGGTAAATTGTTATTAATTGTCTACTAATAACAGGACTATTGGGGGCTTACCTATAGCGAAATGATAATAGTAAAGCGGTTTGTACTTAGCCGTGGGTAGAAAATATAAACATTTCTCTGTGCATATAAATACATCCTCTCCCTGACTGCATACATTTTTAATGAATAATAATAATTATTGCTAATAACAATAATAATTTGCTCCAATCCCACATATACATAAATGCTCAAATATAGTTCTATATTAAATTCTATTACATGGTAAACTTTTCCCTTCGCTTTGCTCATTGAATGTAGAAACACACAATCGCTCGTATAAATAATTATTTGGGTGCACCAATCTACAGTCCCTATAGTACATATATATATGTATCTCTATAATATAATAATATTTGTACGTCGGTGTAACAGTAATAATAATTGAGATGAGATTAAAATGGGTAGAAAATCAAATAAATTTTCTTTTCCAAAAATTGGGACAAATTATTTGCTGGCTTTGGCAGCCTTCTTCGTCGTCTTGGGTTTTGGACTTTTGGGAGCTTTGGCTACTTTCGGGGCTTTGGCAGCTTTAGGTGCCTTTGGGGCCTTGGCAGGTTTGGTGGCTTTTGGAGCTTTGGGTGCAGGCTTCTTGGCTGCAGGTGCCTTCTTGGGAGAGGCAGCTTTTGGTTTGGCGGGAGCCTTCTTGGGTTTAGCTGCTGCGGGTTTCGCAGCTTTTGGTTTTGCTGCTTTGGCCTTAGGCTTCGCTTCACTAGCAGCCTTCTTCGGTTTGGCTGCTTTAGCTTTCTTGGGTGATGCAGGCTTTTTAGCGGCAGCTTTTTTCGGGGAGGTGGGCTTCTTCACGGCTGTCTTGGCGGGTTTCTTTGCTGGCTTGATGGCCTTGGCGCTGAGTTTAAAGGAGCCTGAGAGACCTTTACCTTTGACCTGGAGGATGGTTCCAGAGGTTAGAGCAGCTTTCAGTGCACGTCGAAGATGAGGTCCAGCTCGGTCAGGGTCCACGGAATTGTTCGCAAGAATGTATTTCTTGATGGCTGGGAGAGAAGAGCCTCCTTTCTCATTCAATGCTTTGACAGCAGAGGAGACCATCACGGCCCAAGCTGGGTGGTTAGCCTTAGTGCGGGAAGCTGCAGCTTTGGATGGACTCTTGGTCTTGGCTGCTTTCTTAGCAGGTGAGGAGGCTGGAGCGGGGGCTGATGCCACTGGTGATGCTTCAGTTGCCGACATTTCTATTAAAAAAGAAATTTCAAAATTAATAATTGATCATTAAATATTCATACAAAATGTATCACAAGGTCAATAATATAACTTTTATTTTATTCCTCAAAATCAAAACCCCTTCTCCTATCAAATAAAAAATATCTCCGTTCAAAATACTTTTTTTTCAAAACTCTCCCTCCCCAATTTCACATCATATGAACTCACTGATACAGCTCAAGCATATATACAACTTGTATATATGCATTGAAAATACCTAGTAAACCTAATCCCAGACCTGTCAGAAGTTTTTTTCAAAAATTTTACTTGAAATTCTGAATTATTAAAATAATGAAATTTTGATGGAACTCAATTTTTATGAATATAGGAAACCTTTTTTACTCTTTAAAACTACTAATTTACCTATGTTATTCTACGTAATGAACGCATAACGACGTAATTAAATACAATCGAAAAATATTTTAACAAATTATGTAAAAAAGAGCAAGGGAAATGTGATGAAACTTACTGAATTGTTTTGATGCTAAATCAGATGTTCCTTTCCTTTACTTTCCAAAAGTTTTGCACTTAAAAAAGGCAGTAGAGTCTATGGGATGAAATCAAACACGAGCTTTTATGTTCTTTGATGATTACAAGACGACGCGTACTTTCACACTGGTTCTGCAGCAGGCAAAAAGGTTCAGGCTAGACTTCGAGCTTGGCAATGGGAAAGGAGGTCGGGCGACGCCTAGTATTTATAACGGAGGTCGGACCTAATAGAAGCGGCCAAAGCTCCGCTCGTGAAACAACAGCAAAAGCTCCTCTCTCCAACCCAACTTATGTGTTTCTCAAAGTTGGAATTTCCAAAAATTTTGATACTTCCTCCCCTACCTCAATTTTCAAACTGGTCTCAATCGAAAGCCCAAACTTTAATCTACAAACTTAAACAAAGTTGACAATTCTGGCAGGGATATTAAAAAAGTTGTGACGGAAAAACCACACGCACTTCCCACTCCAACTCATGTAATTCCCTAAATTTTCCAAAATTTCAGCTCGAGTTTAAAATTTATATTTTAAATTTCCATGCCGTTTGATAGAGGAAAACTTGCTCTTTCGAATGGTGGTGGTTTATATGTAGGGATTGTTGTTGTTGGGATGGAATTTTGACGGGAAGTAATCGCCGCACGGACACTTTTGCCCAGCCTCAGTTTTAAAAAGCCTATCTTTTTCAATGCTGAAAGTTCTTGGGCTCTTTCCTGTTCGGATGTGCTTTTACTGCATGCTTTTTCATATGGAATGATTTTATATGAAAATTTTTCAAATTTTTATGCTTATCGAAATTCCTCTCTTTGCCTGGGGGGATATATATATATTACAGAGTTTGCTTTACGAAAGTTTTTCCAGCCGACTAATATTTTCCAGGAAACGTGGAAAGAAGCAAGTTTTTTCATCACATTTGGTTGAAATGATTTCTTTGATTCTATTAAAATTTGTCAATGTAAAAAAATATTTTTTTGCCTTTTCATGAAAGAGCTTGAAATTTTGTTCCAGTTAGTATTTTTTACAGTCTTTGTAAGCGAATTGTAACGCTTAATTTGAGGCTGAGAAAATGTCTGAATATTTTAAAGACCCTTTGCTTTACATACATTGCGTGCATGAAAATGTGAAATATTGTTATCATTGTGTTGCATGAGCTCACAATCAGAGACATTATCTATGGAGTCTTACTACAAATTGAGACTATGCAATTGAAAGTACTGAGAGTTATGTGATCACATAAGTAGGAAAATATTTCCTAATGTGGATTTTATGAGTTGAAACCAAACGACGAAAGAAATGGGATTTTTATTTACTTATTACTTCAATTAAAAGAAAAATCTTTCTGCGGGGAGTACACGCTAATACATGTAATATGAGCAGATAAATGAAATAAATATGCCTTAGTTTTCTTGGTTACATTTTTACGATTTAATTCGAAGTGGTGGTCAAATCACGGTGAGCATTTAAAATGGATTTTAAAATTAAATGGAACAAACCCCTTGATGAGATTTATTGTTTGCAATGATGCTATTTTTGAGATCAAGTAAAACAATGATGGATGCAGTGCAATGGATGAGCAATGACAATGGTGGATTATCAAAAAAAGAAGAACGGAAGTTGAGATTAATCCAACGACTGATGAGTTTTTTATTATATATGGATGCGTCTGGTGTGGTAAAAAAGCAGTTTCCAAAATCGTTGGTGATAATTTTGGGATTTTAGTGTACTGGACGTCTGTGACTCTACAATGTTGTCAAAGTCATAGAGACATTCATCAATCGTTCACATAAACATATGAACTATCTACTAAAAATTAACGATCATAAATTCTCTTACAGCTATTGACTCATAATTTAAAATAAATTGTAACTGTCTATACAATTGTGGTAGGATCATATGAATATATATACCCTTACAGCTAATAAGTATTGCAAGTGTAGGTAATTCCTACGATAATATATTTTTCATAACAGTAAAATATCCTATGCGTTCGTTAACAAACTTGAGATCAATATCTATACTATTGACAAAAGAAAGCAGATCTGAACTAAAATATTTTTAGTAAAATAAATTCTTGTGTGTAACAGAACTTGGAAAATACCCTCTTGTATTTAAATGTATGTACTTATGTACGTTTACTGGCTGGAAGCAGTAGGTGCAGCGGAAGCCTTAGCTTTCTTCACAGTTTTGGGTTTAGGAGCTTTTGCAACCTTCGGTGCCTTGCTGACCTTTGGCTTGGCTGCTTTGACCTTCTTGGGAGAAGCAGTTTTGGTGGTTTTAGCTTTAGGAGCTTTGGCTTTTGGTGCTTTAGCTTTAGGGGATTTTGCAGGTTTGGGGGACTTGACGACCTTCTTTGCTTTCGTGGCTTTTGGTTTAGCGATTTTCGCTTTGGCACCTGCTGCTGCTTTGGTTACCTTCTTTGTAGGGCTCTTGGGTTTGACGGCTTTAATGACCTTCTTTGCTGGTTTCGGTGCTTTGGGCTTCTGACCAAGTTTGAAGGATCCGGCTAGACCCTTTCCTTTCACTTGGACGAGTTTCCCGGAAGCAAGGGCTGCTTTCAATCCACGTCGGAGGTGGGGAGTGAGTTTGTCAGCATCGACTTTGTTGTTGGCGACGATGTATTTCTTGATGGCTGCAATGGAAGAGCCTCCTTTCTCATTTAGAGCTCCGACAGCATCTGCCATCATGATGGCCCAGGCTGGGTGGCTTGGCTTGGACTTCTTGTCCTTTGGAACTCGAGCCTTCTTCTCTTTCGGAGCTTTTGGTACTTTCGCAGCTTTCTTGGGGGTTGTTGGGGCGGGGGCAGGGGCCGCCAATTGGACTGTCTCAGTTTCTGCAGACATTGTTACAGGCTTTTCTTCTGCAAATCAACACAAGAATTCAATATTTAGTAAATCATTCCAAAACTTATATTTCAATTTCCCTTTTACAATACAAAAAATATTTAACAAATATAAGAATAATTCAATACAACGAAGAAAATTTCACTCCCCAATTGGAATGACAGGACGGAATTTTTAACCTGATTTTACTTGTACAAAATATATTAAAATTGAAACTGTCCAAAAAATCGGAAAAAATGAGGAAATTTGTTTAAAAAACTACACTATTTTAGAAAGTAAGTTAATCGGCCAAAATTGGCGTCGTAATTTTTGTGTAAATTTAAATTGGCTAAGGGCAAATGAATAAAATGTTTATTTTTGAAACCTTACCTTTCAATTGCTTAGCAAGAGAACTACGCAGAAAATTTATTGGAGAAAGGATTAATTCTTTCACGAAAAATATGCCAAATATTGGAAAATATTGGATTTGTATGTATACAACTTGTCTAATGTCTTGCCTCGTGAGGAAAAGATTTCACAGACATACGAACTTGTAGCAGTCAAAATGTGAATTGAGAACGAGGCCGTACTTGAGTCCTTTATATAAGCTCGGTCGGACGGAATAGAAACACCCAAACTCACTCTGTCAAAATCTGCTCAACTTTGCCTCCTCCAAATGGCTCTTCATGTGCTTTTCTAATTTTGTTTCCTATTTTATTTTAACTTACCCTACCTTCCCGAAAATTTACTAAAGTATTTATTCAATCAAAAAGGATCTGCTCTTTCTGAATCTGTTTTCCAAATTTCTTTATCATTTATATTTTTCTAGATATTTGCATAAAACCGTCACATCCAGTGACTCTTTCCTCGTGCCAGTCCCCATTTCCTCGAAATTTTGAAACTAACCTTGAAATTTTCAAAATTATTTTCAATTGGGCTGATAGAGCATGAAAAGCTCTATCGAACTATACACATCTGAATATTTAGTTGGTGGAGAATTTTGGGGGAAAATAATTGAAATAGGGCAAGCTTTAAGGACATTTTTCCATGGCGGCACTTTGCGTGCTAAATTTTCCGAATTTTTTCCTATGGACTGACACATAGTTGAGAAATGTCATTTAGCTTGTTTGAAAGAAGAATTTTTGAAGATTACGAAGGTATTTTTTGTTCTTTGAAATTTTGAGGGATTTTGGAGATATAATTGGGGTAAGCTTAAGATAGGTTTATTTGGTAGGGAAGGGAAATTGCGTAGAATCTACAGAGAGTACATTTCCATTCGAGGATTACGAGCGTTGAAGCTTTGTGAAGGCAAAGCACAAGGTAATTCTTTCCTCATGATTTTTCTGGGTGCAAAATTTCTTGTAGAATTATTTTCGATATAATATTGAAAAAATATTTTTTTTTTTACAAAAACGCTCAAATTTTGAAATGCAATTTTAGATTACAAATATTACAGCTAGCTTGCATGCATTTACGTAGAATTTATGGATTATTTCAATTATATTTTACATCACTTTGAAAGCATAATAATATTCACCGTCATATATATCTGTTCATTTATACATGACTTATTTTTAAAAAATTATTTTTAAATTTATTAGAAAACCTTTTTGATATAATCTTAAAAATTACTTCTGGATTTTATAAAAATTGTTCGCAACTTTTTGGAAGCAGTTAATCAAGAGAGTTTAATGCTTGTGGAGCTTGACTCCTTTATATGAATTTTGTGAAGGCATACACATACTCACTTTTGGTAACATATTGTACGCAATATATTTTAAAGCTTTATAGGCGGTGATACGTACGTAAATATGTATATAATGGGCTAATATGGCTAATAATCATCATATATGATGTGCATGAAATTTCTCACGTTTTCAGGCTACGCACATATACAACAATTTTAAAAGCATTTGATTACATTTTTTGTTGAATTATTTGAAAGGTTTAAATTTTACACGGGTCTTATATACTTTGTAGCTTTTCCCTATTTTTACCTCAAGTACTACGCTGAATTTAAATTAATTTCTATATTTCAGCACAACTGCCCTTAAATACTCGTTTGATGATTTCAGCCTTGAATTGAAACCTTGAAAGGTACAAACGAAACAATTTTAAATACATAGCTAACATTTTAGTATATTTGGAAATGTATTTACACTCAATAAATATTCAATAAAGGCAACGACATTATTTAAGGCAAAGCGAAAAAATCCATCCTTTTAAAAATGTGTTTACAACAACGCTGGACCTGGCTGAGCCAGTGTTGGTAAACAGAATGTTTTTTGCTTGTTTTGCTGTATAGTGTATAGCAATAGCGTCAGCTTTTTTAGATCGTAAACACCAACATCAAGCTTCACAACATCTCTCCGCACTTTTCCAATTCAAACATATGCTGTGGGACCTCGAATCACCTATATGGGATTGTACATTGTACTAAGATAAGTTTTTGACGGAGCATTCATTCTGACAATTTACTTTTACGATGCTACGGAGGAACTTGCTTTGGATCTTGTGTTCGTTGCCTGACGATGTTACTCTGCAGCATAATAAGCGAAGTTATGGTATGTACGTTACGGAAGAGCTCAGACTCCACCTGAGAGATGACTTTCCTCATTGAGGAAAGTGCATGTGTAGAAGCCGAACATTGCAATTATTTAAGTTGCCCTTGAATTTTTTCAAAATTATTGAGCTGGGAAAAATATGCTTTGGAAAGGATCGTGACATTTTCCTGTTCCAGTTACGAATACTAGCAAAAAATCCATGGAAATATGCTCACAAAACATAAGCTCTACCACGCTTGATTCCGCAGAGCATATTGTAGTGTGTTCTAATAACAAGTTTATTTTGCGCATTACTATACCCGTGTGGTGTAACTAACTTCTGCACCCCTTATAACTGAAGGCATGGGAATTTCCAGGAAATTTCAATAGATACAAAAATTACACAGTATACTGGATGATGTTGACTCTGCTACGTAATGAAATTTTAATTGTGTCACGTAAATATCTTTTATTACAAAAAGTAGTGAAACTACCCACAATAGAAGTCGATAGTATTTATTTTCTACGTGTATAAATCCATAAATTAGTCATACAGGTATAAGTGAGTGTAAATTCTAAATGATTATTATTCTCATCAAAAATAATGATCACTTTTTAGTCACAATAAATCTACCAGGCTACCACATTAGCTCGATTACCAATTACAACGCAGGCTAATAGGAATAATATAATAACCAGAAGCAAATCTGAACCAATAATTAGTTATTTAGTACAGTAGTAGTATTTCAAGTAATTTAAATGAAATAATTGAAATATTAACTCTAAACTGAACAAACTATAAGCAAAATAGTACTGTCAATATTATTAATTTACCAACACGTAGGTTGGGCGAGTTAAGTACTACTATAACAATCATTCACGTTAGATAACTAAATCGTACCAATACAAAAGAATCGATACCATTAGATTTGTCAAAAAGGGAAAGTCTCAAGGCGATACTATCAAGGCGTTGGTTTTGCTAGCTATAACCAGAAAGGATGGAACTTCATGATCACATGAAATACTTGGCAATACGCTTGTGACCAAGATGTGAATATTTCCCAGCCCTTGTATCCGCATCAGTTTTGTAGCTGAGACTGTGAGTAAGCCCGATTCGACGGAGAGCACTCCGAACGCGCATAACATCTACTTCATCCGTCCAGTCGTATGTGTACACACAGATCACTTTGGTACTTTCTTCATATTCTATTGTATCGAAAATAAATGTCAACAATAACACGAACAACCGCGACAAATTCAATACATGTACTACGCTTACGCTTGGTAAAAACAGCCTAAAAAAGTCGTGCAATATTTTCACCAGTCTAATCACTAATGCTCTCACCATCATTGTCCTTGACTGTTGAAACTTTCGAAGAAAATCCCAAGTCCCCTTTCCTCGTTGCACAGCACACGGAGTACCAAATCGCGTCGATGAATTTAACCGGGACGAATATTAACCACTTGCCCGCATTTTGTCCCGGTACTTTACCCGCCTGCTTCCCGGACTCATCCTCACAGTAGATCCAATCATGTTCGTCATTTTCCGTGGGGAAACTCACATCACGATGCGGATCCAGCTGTTGATTACTCATTGTCTTGATATTCAAAAACTACGGCTAACTTCGTTGCGCAAGGGGATGGAACTGAATAAAAAATTATGGATTATTTTGACAAAACATGTAAACTTTAAACAATATGTAAACACTGACAAACATTTGTAAACTATTAAATTACAGCACAAACTTAATTATATTAAGAAGTGGCGGATAAGTTCGCAGACAAGTTTAAAAAAACCATATACGTATAGTAAAACATGGGTTTAAACCGTGAAACATATATATGATTAGGTATATGATATGATTATGATTATATATATATCATATATATAATCATAATCATATATAATAATATCATATATAAATCATAAATAATAATAATATATAATCATATATATATATCATATCATATATATGATTATGATTTTATCTTGTATTTGCTTTCAAGTCGATACGAGAAAAAGCAATTGAGGATATATCTGAAGAATACATTATATGTGC
>JAQFXU010004030.1:0-14515 GCA_034693705.1 Spatulosminthurus flaviceps
TTTTTGGCTACCTACCCGGACCCCCAGGAAGCCTCTGAGACACCCCTGGACGGCCTTCGGCCGTCCAGGGGTGTCTCCGTGCAGATAAAGACACCCTCGGTCGGCCTTCGGCCGACCGGGGGTGTCTACGTCCATTTTTTTCCAGGGGGGTGTCTTACTACTACTACTACCCGGGTTTTCCGTGTATGATAGACAAGTACACATGTCATATTTTCTTTTCTATACCTCTACGTACTTACTACTATGTACTACTTTTTTTTTTACTACAATCACCCTTTGCATAACACACTGTATATACTTTGTACAGTTTGTACTCACACACAATCTCGAGGTTCATTGATTTCTTCACCTACGCACAAGTTATTATTCTCTTCTCTGCTTCTGTTTATCTCGCGTACTTATTTAGACTACATATGGCCATTTAGCATGCGAAGTCATGTTCTCTCATTTCCAATCCTTTTTATTCCACTCACTCTCGTTGCTACTACATAGGGGAGCTTGATTAAGGCTTGACCCATTCTTATTACTATTTACACACACACACACACACACACACACACACACATTGTTAGTTAGCCTTTTATAATGAGATTTCTGCTCAAAAGAAATGAATTGGTTAAAAAAACTTGTTGGGCCTGGACGGGACGCTGATGGAATATTTATTTTATTGCCACTAAACAATTTGTATGAATAATTTTTATGCAATCCGCAACACTCAACCGTAATAAGTTTCCAAGTGATTGCTATAACCTTACTCGGCTCTTCCTATATATATGCACACCTTTTCTGAATTTGAAATTCTTTTCCCTGTGTAAACTGTGTAAATATAGCTACCTATAGTATTGCCTGTACCCGCCTCAGGGTCTCAGTACAGGTGTGTACGAAACTGTTGAAGTTTTTGATGAAAATAATAATAGTAATTTGAAGTGAATTTAAAGTTAGCTGATATTGCGATAATTGATTTTTACTTATACTTGATATAATTGTGTGAGAGATTTCCCATGGGGTTCTTCCTTTGATAAGCTTACCTCAAGTGTTTTCATATTTAACGAGAGTAATCCAAACTACCCCGTAAGTAGCTGGGCTTTGACTACAGATGTATCATGTATCCGATCAATCAAGTACTATTTGCATGTGATGGTGGAAATAGTGGATTAGGAGCTTTAGTACGGAGCCCTTTATACCGTACTTAGGATAGGAGGCAGTCTGATGGACAGTTTACGACATGACAAGCTCAATCAAATGGTTTTGTAGGGTCTATGGAAATAAGAGCTAAAACCCTACAAGACAGGAGGAGTGAAGGAATTTGAGCTCATTCAGTCATTATAGCGAAGACAATTATAACGTTGCGTTGTTTGATTTATCTCTTGTGTTCTAGTTTGGAGCCTTTACCTAATTTATTAAGAGGTATTACAGTGGCTGTTTTAAATGGTGACATGAGTGAAATGAAGATAAGCAGGGCTGTGGGTAGAATAAGCTCATACATATGCTTATTCTGTTTAGCAGGACATAAGGCAATTCTTGAGTTGACATTTGACATTCTCGGAAATGGAGAGTGGACCCGCCTGGACAAGAAACAGTGAAAACATGGTGAAAATCAAAGCAATGGCTTTTTTAGGTACTCCCTACAGTCCCTACAGCTCTCTTAATATTAAGACTGTCATTCTGACAGCTAAGAATTTTTCATAGTTGCACAAACCGTATGATACGTTGTTACACACCCAACTACTACTCTCTTCTCAAGCTTTTGCTATTTCAGATTTGAACCTGCTACTACCTAAATAGATATTATCCATATTTATACATAGTTAGAGATATGTATAGCTTTTATGTAGCGGAGTGCTTGCGCTTTCTAAGGATGTAATGGAGCGAAAATTTTGGAGGTCGCTTTTCTAACTTGAATCATCCATGTAGAGTTGTTTCTTGTACATGAGCCTATGTGGCTGATTTTATTGTGTGGAAGTCTATGTAGTTGTTCTTGTTGAATTCATCCTGTTCTGCTGACTCAATGATGCACTACTGTAAAGTTCACTGACTGATCCAAAATGGAAAATTAGATTTCTTCCCTTTTTTCTCTACTTTGCGTATTATGTCTATATGCTACGTTATTGCGTGACCATCCAGACCAAAGAAGATTTTCCCTTTTCTAATATTTTATGGCAATACGATTAATTTGAGGGCTTGGAAATGGACATAATGTATTCTCTCAATTACTCACGCCACACAAATTCAGATGTAAAGGAGTAATATTTTGTGACTTTCGAACAACTTCAAAGGACGATATCCGGCAAAGTTATTGACTGAATGAAACGAGCTTCCACCACAGACTTGACCCAACCTACACATACCAAGCAGAGCCATACCGGAGCTGTATTATTTAATGGGCAAAGTGTGGAAGAGAGTAACTCATTCGTATATATATGATGTCCGGTACAATCCAGATCTCATCTCCCCATATGTTCTGGCAATAATAAGAAGGTGGGAATGGTAGTTTGAAAGTTTGAATGCATAATTTTCTGATTGATTTGTGATGATAGAAACATTTACGAGTTAACGCTTGGGTTTAGGGATTACAATCTGTATGTCGGTTGTAGGTGATGGTGTGATATAGCTTGACTTGTTGTGAGTGAATCTAACTGTGAATTTTTCCATCTTGCTTGACCGCAACAACACTTGTAACAGGTAATAGCTGTTTTGGTGAGCACATATATGATACTGGGCGGTCTTAGGAGCGTTAATATCAATTTTAAAATTCTAAAACAAAAAAAAACCGGTTGTGATCCCAGACGTGGTAAATGTTGGAAAGTTTCCTATAGCTTGTTCTCACGTTGTTTATTCGAATAAAAAAGAATGATGAAATGTGGAAGGAGGATTTTGTAAATTGGCTTTTCCCATTACCACTACTACAACACAGTTGGTTTAAGTTACCTCTAAACTATGTAGAACTTCGCCGCGTCGGCTTTCTTCCCTCGTACTGGTTAAGGATTATGTAATTCGAAATTGCCAGTTTATTTACATTTGGATTTAAAACTGCTAGTCTTCCTAAACTTGGACCGTTCTATCAAAATACGTGATGGTCCTGCGGGCGAAGATGGTGTATGCAGGATTCATTTATTGGAGATTGCTCAAAATGTTGTTCTTACCTTGGAGTAGGGCAAAGGGTAACGACGAAACTTTTTCCACATGAGATGAAAACCCAAGTAGATTTATAAGAAAAGGCAAGATTTTATAATATGACCCCGAGGAACTTACAAATTTTGATTAATTTGAGGGGATAATTTCAGGACTCTCAGGGTGATTAGAAATCGACGCTGATTTTAAATAGTTATGCACAAGTAATAGCTCACACGTTATTTTCCTAGCCCCAAGTATGCTGACAGTTTAAAAAAGAATGGAAAAGCAGTGTTTGTAGGGCCTCTATGGCTGACGTTATTGTGGATGAGGCAATAATGGTGCCACCTATTCAAATGGAATTCAGTAAATATGGATACTGTGTTCTAATTTGGGGGAATATTGCAAATTAAGAAAAGATATTGAAGATGTAAAGTTCAGGTGGTTGATAATGTGCAGAGGCGGCTGTAGAGGAGGTGTACTAATTATCAGGGTTTGGATAAACATTTGTAGAGTCCTTTGGGATATGACAAAAGCTACCCTTGTTAGTTAGCTGTGTGCACAGCACATGTTACTAAAGTTAGCAGATGCCAGAAATAATCATCGGTTCGCGATAATTTAAGACGTTCGGGTAGGGTGGCGTTAGCTAAGGTCGTCTCCTTCACCTTCACCTGACCTTTAGTGTATGATCTGGAGGCCATTAAAAATTTGGGATTAGCCACCCTATAAAGATATTTTATAAAGTACATTCATTTATAGTCTCTTCGTACCTGTGACAATTATTTTTGGGTATTTATGCGAATTGGGACTGGATTTGGTGAATCCCTTACTGAAAACGTATTTGATTGACATCTTCGGAACAGTTTTGAAGATATGCGAAGGAAACCTTCAAAATTTGACTACCAAAATTTCCAGAATTTTTTCTAAAAGGGTAGGCATAGCCAATTTCAACAATAGTTTGTTAAACTGTAACTAGTAAAATTTAGAGAATTAAATAGAAAAAATTAATTGAAATCGGAGCTGTTGGTTTAGAAGAGACAAATTATTTGTGTTTTCCATTTCGATTTGATCACCCACCAACACGCCGACCGATTTCAACTACAAGGAACTCATCGCGTTCTATGTTCTATCGGTCTGAGGAATTTAAAAAAAATTGAACGAAATCGGTCCATTATTTTTCGAGAAATCCTGATGACAAGCAGGGTGGTATTCTGCTAGGGAGGCTGAAGCCGCCCTGCAAATGGCGCTGCTTGTGCAAAATGGATAAAAGCTCTCTCTGTGTATGAGAGAAGAAGGCCAGAAGTTGGTGTTGATTGTATCAGTTTTTTTGTAGTATGATATTATTCGAAGCGTAACGATCGACAAGTTTTCTACGGTCAATTTGGCTCGTGGCTGGTAAATACATTGACCATTTTCAAAAAATGAGAGTGAATGTGATTTAAAACTAGTTTATTTGCTATTTAACTTTTTTTCCCCTTTGACTAATTGGCACAGTACGTATTACATGAGGAAAATCCCTTTTTACTTAATTTTTCGAAAGTTTGAGGCACACTGTGTATTTAGCCTTGTGTACTTATACTTTCCTCTAAAAATGAAGCTCCGCTATAGATCTGCTCTAACAGAGACACGAACATGTTACATCCATCAAGCTTTAAATGAAGCTTACATTGAGCGAATGAGCTTTAAAGGTAGGTTAGAAGAATTGCATGGGTTTAGTACGTATAGCCAGTATACTCCTGAGGAATTCCACAAATTCTTAGAGATAATAATCCTTATTAAATTATTCATATGTAAAAATGTTCATAAGTCATGCATGAGCTGATTGTTTAAAGCTCGACGAGAATTGAGTCAGAGTTGTAAATATATGTTAAATTAAAGTGATTTACTTTCCACGATTTGCTACAATGAACTCAGCTAGATATGAGAGTAGCTAATAAATTATTACACATACACTTTAATATTAATGAATAATAAATTGTTATATTTTATTTTGCAGGAAGAGCGGAAACTGAGTGAGGTAGATTCGAGGAATGTAGTGGAAAACGTTTAGGATGGGAAACCAAGTAAGTATTTACACAGTACATTAGAGCAACCCCTTGAAACGATTCTAACGCATTTTCTCTATATTATACAGTTTGAGCAAACTTATACTATAAAAGCCCATTGAATGACCTTTTTCTCTTATCCCTCTTGGCAGATATGTGAAGATTTTTATCCAAGATCAAGATGAGAGTTGGAGTGGAGATACGACATAGCTGAATCTAAATCTTCTTTCTTGAGAAAACTAAGCTCTAGCAAATGATATAGTGACTTTGAGACGAAGAAATTAAAATAAAATAAAGAGGTATAGAAAGACGGAAGAAAATCACTGCTACACAATAATCAATACCTGGCTGTGTGAGTGAGAGGTCAGAGACGACCACTTCTCGAGGGACTTGGAAAGTTTGAACAACTCATCGAGACGATATGGAAAGTGACCCATTAAAAGTGTGAATGAGAGAAGATAAAAACAAAGGGGTTATTGAAAAATTAGGTTTTGATTTCAAGATGGAATAAATTTCTGACTCTTCTGATTGATCATCATAAATTAAAGGGAATAGGAGAGACATGTGAAGAAAATGTGTGAGGACGCGAGAAGAGAGCCGTACAAACCACGGGACTTATTTGGAGTTCAACTCGAGGTACGTAAAAAAGCTACGCTGCTATTAAAATTCCATGCGGACTCGAATTTGTAACGTAACTTTTTCAAATGTTAGCTCATATGCTCATAAATTAGGTGAGGAGCGAAGCCGTGCTTACATGCAAACTACCCCATTATTATTATTATTTAGCTGAACTACTTTCATCACCCTTTCTGATGTCTTTCTCTTTTGCTATTTTTAATTATTGTCGGAAAGAATTTGGTTTACCGCACACAACTCTCCCATTAGGTGGTTCATAAAGATTTGTCAGAGTCGGAGCTATAATGATTGACAACAGGGTAATAATAAGACTTGAGAGAGAATAACACAATTCCTTTGAATAACTTGGGATGTTGATGGGATATCGCGTATATGTAAGTCACTCTGCTACTCTTTCAGGTCTTGCTTAGGTCTCAAAGCTACTCTCACCATAATCCTTTGGAGGGAGACAGAAATACGAATTAAATAAAAATTATGGCTGGGCTTGTTTACTATACTTGTTTTTCTACGACTTGGAAGCAAACTTGCATCCAAACACAAGAGGTTAAATGGTCATTTTACTTTCCAACTACATAAACATGGCAAAGCGTTGAAAATCCTTTGGCTCTTGATGGCAGTTCTTCTGGCTCTTCACAAGTACGTGCATACATTTAGGGTGCACATGAACTTGACAACGAAATTTGAGGGGGCTGTCATAAAATTCATTATCTAAAGAGCAGCTGGTGTTTGATGAGTTGCGAAAGTGGGATTTCACTGTGATAGCAGTGATTTTCCCCTTTAATATAGCTGTTAAATCTGTGGATGCGAGCATTAAGTAAATATATGTGGGGAGCAGTTATGAGAGAATCATAAAGGAATTAAGTGGGAAGAGCAAGATGCGCATTAATGTTGACAAGTGATCAGGGTTGTTAAACACATAAGTGGAGGAACACTTGAACATTATTTGTGAAATGCCAGGATATTGTGAGGGAAACAAGGAAAGAATGGAGATAAGAAAGAGTTTCAGGTTCAGGTCTGCACACGTCATCAATAGTTTGTTTTGAATTAAGTATTGCTAGTGCTGGTGGGCACATCTTTTCCTATGTAAGTTGATAGTATTAAAGGGAGCCGAAAGCCTTGTAGTCTAGTAATTGTTTCATCCAAAAATAAGATAATTTCGTTCCCACAATAATTAATCAAAATAGAATTCCATATGTTAATTTGGGCCAACCAAATTTTCTCCAACGAAATGACGTCTGCTGAAAGTGAATAAATTTAAAAAAAATAGAGCATAAAAATATAATTACGTCAACCTTGAAATAGTTTGCGCACTTGAAAAGTACACGAAAACAATGCAATGCATCCAATGCATGTCTATCTATAAGAATAAGCGTTTAGCGTATATATTATGCTCTTCCGCAGATGAGCAAATAAACTTACTGCTCATTAAAAGATGTGCTTGATAAATGCCTCCTCCTGAAAGAATCAAATCTCCCTGCCAGAGTAAATCAACTTTGACCTCTGACGAGATGCATTTATCAAGACTTCCTCAGTTATATTCTTAATTTGAGCAGGAGCATTAGCTATGTAGTTTGCTGTTATTATTACCGTATTAGCACCGGAACACCGGATTATCCATCATTTACGATAAGATCTAGCTTAGACTTTTATGGCTTTAATAATTATTTTGTTTATTTCTACTGTGTTTGTTTGCAGAATTGTAGCTCCTACTATTATGGTTTAAATATTGCTCTTTGGAATCACTTTCTGAATCTTCCAATTTGGTCCATAAGGTCCCTTTTCACGATTATTGGTAGCCTTTCCTACTGAGTGCGAATGAAGTAAAAAGATAGGAATTAGGGAAGGAAATAATAACTTTAGTAGAGGAAAGTAACGTCAGTCTCTTTCGCACACAAGATTGATAATGGCAATTTTCTCATTCTCTCATTATAATAATAATAGCGACTCCATAAAATAACACTAGCCGCAACATCCTCGAATTAATATTCAATAATAAGAGTAAGTTCAATCAAATGATAATAATAGTAACATTGCCCCGTGTGTAGCAACATTAGAGCGAGGTTCACAGTCGATCTCCTTTACTGGGTGCGTGGAGCGGCATTGAAGGCTCTTATTGCTACTTGATTGACTCTCCACTCATCTCCGGCAGCTGCTACACTTGCTATATTTTTGTTATTTACGTGGGACTATGGGTTTAGGTCACCCCCATTGAGTGGATGCGGCAAGTTAAATACTGGACACAAGTATAATTTCTAATGTGTATGTGAAGGGATAAGCAGTTGGTGAATTTTAGTTTGGATTTGGAAACTCTTTAACGCAGTTGTCACTGCACTCATATCATGTGAATGAAGTATTTATGTAAATATTTTGATAAGAGTAGGGAGTGTTGTCATATTGTCAATGAAACTATGCACTGATATGATTTGCGTAAAATTGTCTTTCGTGCGACAAACAAAATAGCTGAGTATGATGATGTGTGGAGGTTTGAGTCTTCATACTTTCCTAACATCACATTCCCTTCTTGTCAAACATACTGAAAATTCCGTAAATAAGTGAATCCGCATGAATCATGCTCCTATTTGGCATGTATATTTTGATTTTTAGGGCGGTGTCAATGCGCTAGTAAACTAGCCTTGTCGGTACAGCCCTATGCCTGGTGTCCCTCGACAGGATTACTCAAAACGCCTTGATCAATTTCGTTGAAAACTTTTGTGGAAAATACCTTTCCTGGTCCGATTTGAGCCAATGACAAACTTATCCGAGGTATGGGTCGAAGTAATGTGTGCAAACGTGTTAACGAAATCGATCAAGGATTGTGTGGTGTGAGGTGCTTTTACATAAACATTCTACGTTATTTTCCCTTCAAATGGGGAATAATTTCAAATAGAGCTTTCTACTTTGAGAGGGCTTTCTTCAGTAGGGTCTGCTAATTTGTGTAATCGATGTGGATGTCACTCTATTTTCGCTATGCTAAAGACAGGGACTGCCGAGTCTACAGTGGACGAACCTGTAGGGTTAAACGACGAAACTTTAGAGAATGGTATAGTTTGAAATGATCTGTGGGAAAATTGGTGAGCACCATTTGGATTTTTGTTAAAATCTGAAGGGCTGCAGAATGTGGTTTTGCCCGTCACCATATAGTGTTGTGATGCATGACAATGGTAGCATATGCGGTGGTATCCACGACGATAGTGAGAAAGAGAGGATGATATGTGGGACTCTGAGAGATAAGGGAATTATGAGGTACTTGAGCTATTTATGTAGTAACCAAGTTGTCGAGCTAAATACTTGTTAATGATGCACTAGCCATTCTACAAGAATAAAAATGTTTTTGTTAGGGGCAGGTGATGTGTGTGGGTAGCTTCATATAGTGCTATTATTATCGTCACAAATCAACACTCACGGCTTTATAACATTACATGTACAAGTGTGTCACTAAGCTATAGAATGTGGAATTTAAATTGTGAGTAAAATACTCTGCACAACACAGTAAGAAACTACTCCATGATCAATGCAGTGGTTATTATAGCGCAACGATCTACAAACTGATATCCCACATCTAGGAGGAATCTATCTTATCTATGATGCGTGATGGTAAACAAGAGAATGATTAGTGTTTAGAGTTGGTGTTCATACATAAGCAAATGAGTGTGAATGAAGTTTTAGATCTTAGATGTCTTAGAAGGTGCTCTTGTAAATGAGTTGTTTTTTATAAACTTAGAAATGGTGAGTGTCCTTTGTGGCAATAATGTCGGAAATATGTTAAAAGTACAAATGAGCCCTATTCTTCATGAGGCTTTTTTTGAACGGATTTAATCCGTAATACGGAAATTTAACCAATAAAATTGGTCAAATGTTGAAGTGCAGTTGCTTCGTATAAGAATGAATGCTTCAGCTATTTACACAGGTTTTTAGTTTAATAAGGATCAAGTTTTTTTTCCATCATTATTAATCTTTATTCAGCTTTGGTTAGGGTGTTTAACAATCATTAAGTGATAGCTGCTTTAAATGAGAGGATCAAGTTCACATGCGATCATGATGAAGTAATGCATGGAATTTTTATGCACATGTGTTAGAGTTTGTGTGTGGGAGTTTTGTTGTGTTGACAGCTCATGTTTGCATTTGCACCTACTGAAGCTCATCTTCAATTGCTTCACTAGTTTTCCAAATATGTAGTTTAGTATTTGCCTTTATTGTAAATAAGAGATTTAGTAGTAAGCTATTTCCGGGGACGACATTTCCCACCACTTTAATTCCGAGAATCCGAGAATATACAAGGATCCTGCTTCCATATAAGAACCCCCAATTAGAAAAGTTCCAATTCTCAGGAAATGTTTCAGTTAATTTCGGTTAGGAGGGAAAAGCCAAAAGGTGATTCAATTAATTATATATTAATTGATATATGTATATATATATATACAATTCAATGGAAGCGTTAGTGCAAGATTGCACGTGACCATGACAGCATGGTCAGCATCTCACGTAAGAGTTACGACAATGTTGAAGGATTAAAAAGATGTTTGTTAAATGTTACCTTTAAACTACATACTTAGATTTAACATGCAAATGAATGAACCGATATTTCATGCTGGGGTACTGACAATATATCATATGCTTATTATGCGGGTCGGAATTAGCTAGGTACTCCTCAGGTCAAAATAGTAATTTAATTACAAGAGTCACATCGTGAATTGAAAATATTTATGGAGATGAAATTAAAGTACAATAAAATTATTCATGCGTGCTGTAGGACCTGGGTCTGAATTGAAAATGTTGCTTTGGTGCTGTTCGTATATAGATGGTCCTTGCATACGTGAAAATGGAGAGGGTATTTTTTAAAGTAACTTTCATATATGAATGACATAGAAGAAAAACTCTAAGACTTTTTTCTTTGGAAATAAATTAAATGGAAAGTATTTAATATGAAGTAAGAATTGAAGAATATTCATGGGACTTGTATATTTACATTTCACATGGACTTGTGACTGAGTGAGTGAGTGAAGGAGTGAGATTTCACTTTCCAATGAAATTAGCACTTATTACAAGTTTGAGAAGTAAACAAATACGAAATATCCACTGAATTGTCACGAAAGGAAGTGGCAAGCCAACAAGTTCATTACCCGTCGTTGCGTTACGTGCGCACCTGCTCAGCTCTCATTCGCAGAGAATGAATGCTCTGGCTCTATACGTTGCTCTTGACGCTCAATATTGCATGTTGCATGTGCTCTCAGCTCTGGTCTGGTCTCCTTGTTTAATGATAATGCTTTTGCTTGTATGTGCATGTAAATAAGGGCTAAGATGATTATTTACATGGATTTCTGTTGGAATAGGTGACGAGCCTCCTCTTGGATGCTGAATTGAAAAAGTTGTCAACTCTTCAACATGAGTTGGAGTCCACTCAAAATCTCATTGTGGAGGATCAGGAGGATCAACAATTAGAACTTATTTGTGCCATTTCGTAAGTCAACTTTGGGTTTATTTTCACAATTTCCCCACTTCATGTGGTTCAACTCGTTTGGGAAATCCTATACCTCATCTCATCTCTCTCTCTCTCTACCATTATGATAAAAAATGTTTTTCTTGATAATTCACTCACTAAATGCTTTCTATTTGCCAGTTCTTGATGGAAAGTATTAGGAGGCTTAATAGAAAAAATAACCCAGTTGTAATAAAATGATGGCTTATTAGAAGAGGACAAGATTTTAAGAGCATTCTTATAAATTGTAATAATGAGAGAGTGAGAGAATGTAAAAGTTTCTGTTTTATTCACAAAGAGGATGAGGATTTTAGGATGGACTTTTTTGAAAACTGACTAAAACGATTCAATAATAATTATTCCTCCCATATGATTTGTTGTTTTAGGCGGATTCAAGCTCAGGTGGAACAGTTGGAGAGAGAATACAAAGCTCATGCTCTAGGAGCCTTGAAGTCTGTTCCTCTTCGGGGGTCAGGCAAGGTGAGATTCATTATGGTCTTTAACTAAACAATGAACCATCTTTTTTCAAGTGAAGTGTGTAATTTGAACTTCCTAACGCTACTCGCTACTACATACGCTACCTTTTTTCTTGGCAATGTTCTTTCAATAAGACTAATAATTATATAGCTATGGGAATTAGAAGGGATGAGAGTTGAAGTTTTACGTATATTTTCATATGTGGAAAGACTTGAAAGATGAAAAATTCTCTATTTTGCCACCTTCCGTTCACTCATCTTCATCTATTACATCATTTTCTCTATGTATTAACCTTACTTGAAGAATATTTCAATATTTTCCAAACGGTTATAGACTTAAGTGTATACGAAGTACATAATAAAAAGGATCCTGGATTATTCCAAGAAAATATATGATTATTTTTGAATTTAACTTTACAGAGTAATCGGAGTCAGCCAGCGATGGGATTGAAGCATTTACCAAAATTAAGGGTACATTTTCTCATTTCTCACCATCAGCATTGCTTTAATACTAATTATATGTGAGATTTGCCAATATGAAATGAACTTTTAGTTCAAATTGAGTCCAAATGGCAAGTGGAAATGAGACATTTATATTTGTAGAGACGCTATATAGTAGAAATTGGAAATTAAAAATGATGGGTATGGTTCATGGACGTAGATGACCTAGGGAGGACATATAATGTAGAGATAATGTGATAATAAATGTGTGGATACTATGCGATTAGCGTACATGCTTAATGAATACAATGGAATCCATTGCGTGTGTGTTTTATGTGTGCAGCCGAGTATATTTGGAACTGTTGCGAAAAATTCCGAGCAGGATGACCTCTCAGCTGATGACAGGAAAATGGTAAGAGACGACAGACGACCACTTGAAGTGGAAAATGATTACCTTTTCTTATACATTTGGTTATTATTATAATTTGCTATTCTTGTTTTACAAATAATTCTCTGCATCCTTGAAGGATTATTTGTGTGGACATGCTAGTAAAGTTGAATGAGTGGTGGAGAGTTATGGAGGAGTAAATCTTTTATCTTTATCATTTCATTTATGTTTTCTCCTCAAGCGTCCCTGGACTAATGCAAATTTATTCACCAGTAGTGATTCTTCACAAAATAATTCATCTCTATTGATAATTGCTGAAAAAAAGACTGTTGACTCTTTAACTGCTGACCACTCCCCCAACTCACTCAAGGAGAAGTCTCAGAAAGGCGATAATGAAGAAAACTCAAGACTGAAGAAATGTTGTGGAAAGAATTGTGTTGAAGTAGGAGTTTTTTTCTATCCTTCTCACCAAATTATTATTATTATCAAATGGCGTAATAGTTTTTCATTTTAGACTTTTAATGCTTTTCTCATCATGGACTTTAAATAACACTGCAGAGCTTAGCAATAAATTTAGAAATATTTAATAAGGGATTGTAAGATATTGTTAATCCTTCCACTTATAAGTATTTACAAGATTTGAAGTGGGAACAAAGTGTGTATTTAATAATGGAGGTAATTTATTGTGAAGACGTATGTTAATTTTTTCAGCCCCTGGTTTACGAGGATATGAATTTAGTGTCAGGAAGGCTTGAAGCCCTGATTCATCACTTGGTTCCCACAGAAAATTATTACCCTGATCGTTCATTTATATTTGCATTTATCCTCTCCTCCCGACTCTACATTCGTCCCAATGAGCTTTTAAATCGTGTTTTTAAGCTTGCAATCGCAAGGACAAAGAATGGGCCGAGGCTTGTGAGTATATTTATGTATTTATTTGGCTATGATTATTTATTATGATCATTGAATTTTTATTGGGCTCATGAATATTGTTCCTACTCCTTTTCTCCTATACTAAGGCCTAATTTGACTAGCTTTAAAGTGTCTCTGGTTTTTTATTTATGAATGAATGAACAAGGTGAGGCAGGACGCAAAATTAGTATCCAACATAGTACAACTGCTGGGGGAATGGGCGGACTTATTCCCATTTGATTTTCGGGATGAGAGGATGATGGGTCATGTGAAGACGATTTCTCAGAAGTGCATCTCTATCGATCCACCTGTAAATTTTTAGTTTACTTTCATTTTTATCATATCTATAAATAATGCTTTATTTAGATTGGTGCTCATTAGACAAATCTGTAGATGTTAAAGATAAAAGAAGAGATAATTATTCTTGATGAGTGGATGAAATTCTTTGTGTATTAGTTTAATATTTTAATTATTGTATTTTGCTGGTGGATTGGCCCATTTTTGTTATCCGTTATTGAAAATGTGTGTTTTTCACTGAATGAGATGATGATAGGTTAATATGGTAAAGGTACATTATGTGATTAGTTGATGGTGGAGGGGAGAAGGGAAAATAATGGTTGTTATTACAATTATAATGGTGGTGTGATTTCTCGTCCGCAGATTCGCAAAGAAGTTTCTCAACTATTAACTTGTTTACTGGCAAGATTGACTGGATTGGAAAAGTATGAGGATTTTCTCCATCGAATCACAAAAGAAGCTTCACTTAATGATCCACTTTCATCAGTAAGATTTACTATATTAATTTATGTTCAAGCCTAATAAAATAATTGCTGCACGTTGTGCCTCCACTAATAAATTAGATTTGACTCTGTAGAAGAATAAAATTACTTGGGATTTTGATTTAACTACTACTTACATGTGAAATGATATGGCGGAGCTAATGTGAATATTCATGTTGTGAATAGCCTTCAATTCTTTCAATATGCCCCAGCCCCGTCACACTGGCCCAGCAACTAACTCACATTGAATT
>JAQFXU010004031.1:0-14515 GCA_034693705.1 Spatulosminthurus flaviceps
TTTTTACGGACGAACACGCGGACCGATTTCAACCATAATTGAACTTGTCCGAGTGGACAACCTAAGTAATGGTCAAACAAAATTTGAGCGAAATCGGTCCGTTAGTTTCTGAGCATCTATAACGAGACCACGGACGTACGGACATACGGACAACGGTAAATTACTAGGGCTGCTAACGCCGCCCTAAAAACTGCAAAAAGTTGATTACCTGATTGTCCGTGTCAATTTAACAGCTACATGCTGTAAAAAACTGTACAAAAACTGAACATCAAATGTTCTAGGTATTAAGTTGGGCTGCAGTTGAAAATTTGTACATAAATTATTGTTTTCTTACCTTTTTTACCCAATTATTACAAAATTATTATATTGATTAATAACGACTATCTATTATTTACCAATCTACCAAAAAATATACAGCCGGCACTCACCATCTGATTTTTAGGTGCGTATCCCAGAAATTTCATCTACGAGTTGTAACCATGCATGTATCTCTTTTTCTTTAGTCGTACATTTTCTTGATATTAATATTCCAGGACTGGTATCAAGAATCTGGATAGGGATAAAAGCATTGTTTCCTGTTTTAGCCAACCTTATCTTGTACATTTGATTTCTATTTGCCATATAAATCTTGTCTCAGGTATTTCGTTATATACTGTCTGTATACTATGTAAATCGATAGGGATTTTTGGAGCAAAGAGCTTGTAGTAATTCAACATTCAATGGCATCGTATTTATTACTTTTTGATTCTAAGTTATATTTTTGTGGTGGTATGCTACAATCTCTCGTAGAGTCGTACTTTCTTCCCAGCTACGAGTTTTACTTGAATGTCAAGGCCGTTGATGGATAACATTAGAAAAGGGGTTTTATCAACATCAAATCCAAGGTACAAGGAAGCACTGGAATTACAGAGATTGATTTCCTTTATGTAATACATGATATCTAACATATTTGCTTCAAAGATTTTACAAGTGTAGGGGAAGGAAAGAAATCAACCAACTGAACCAGTCGTTCAGCCATAAAAGATCCCTTGTGCTGATTTCCCTTATTGCTATGCAGAGCTCCTTATTGCTATGCATACCTAAATCCAGAGCAGCTTGAGAATTTACACATGCATGAGGAAACGTGCGAAAGAGCTTTATTTCACTTTTGCAGGTTTGACATACTCCACAACCCTACCATGTTATAGAAACAAAACCAACTACGAAATACATAGTATACATTTAGTAGCTTTTATTACTCAGCGATAATGTAATCCGCCGGATGAAGGGTTAGCGGTGTTAAAATTCACCAAGCATAAACATAAATACATAGATATTGATTTGAAGTATTGATTAAGCAGATCAATACACCGGTCTCCGTAAGTTGCATAGTGACTAAATGCAGGAGCTTTAACTTCCCCTTTTTCCACAATACATATATACCCCAGTGGATTGTGAAGGGAGTTCCATACTTACTTGCAAAGCTAAGGGAATGATTCCGGATTTTTTTCTATTTCCAAATCGTTAAAGCGTGGGGAGTCCGTAAAAATAATCATGAAGAAAACCCCTTGCACTTGGAAAGCAGTCTCACCTGAGGACTCGCAAGGGAAGGATCTGACTGCATTTTTACAGTGTAATCAAGTCTAAAAGCCTAAACGCATTACAGTGGTAGTAGCCAAATCCCGTAAGAAACATTTGGCTTATTTGTGAAATATAGCTGGAGTGAAGTGAAGTCATATTTTCATTTCTCCCTGGCAAGAGACTCATATCAGCTCTGTATAGTCCTACTATAACTTACATGAAATATTTCTTGGGCAAACATATCTGTTAGAATTCAGAGCATTCTAATAAAAATATATCACTTGAAAATTTTAAACACGCTTTAAAACAAATTATCAAATTTCAACGTAACTTTGACATACCAAGGGGACGCGTGTGCTTTCTCCGCTACATTTCTTTCTCTGTCTCTCTCTCTCCTACAGTATCTTGACTCGAAGCTCTCGCGTGTTGCTAGAACGTCGTTGACAGGCGGGGAAAATGGGGGAAGCCGTAGCTTTGAGATCAAGTTCGGAGCGTGAAAAAAGTCAGGAGAGTAATAACAATAACTATGTGGATTCACTATTTGAAGCTGACTCATCAAAGGATTTCCAGATGAGACCTAAGTTTAGTGAGAAATTCCATCAAGCTGCCGTTCAGGAGGTGATTGAGAGCGTCTTGAGAGAATTCTTACAGGGAAAGCAATACATGGCGGAAGAGGCACCCAATTGGGTCAATGAGATAGCTAAAATGATCAACTCCCGAGTACGGAGGTTGAATTACCCCAGATATAAACTCATCTCTAGTGTAGTCTTAGGTAAATTGATTAACTAAAGAATCCTAATTAATAATTAACAATTTTTTTTAAACATTAGCATCGTCTCCAAATATTTTCGTTTAAAATCTGTGAGATTTTCTTATCATAAATGTCACCTAAGATTGATTTTTGAAATTCCTTCTACACATTGACAGATTGTTTGGATTTTCGAAAGGTTTGTTGCTGTGAGATCAAAATTGACTATTCTTTTGTGTAGGTGAACAGATTGGAGGTGGAATTCATATTGGAATGCGCTGCCTTTGGGATGCTGATACAGATCTCTATGCTACTTATACCTATATGACTGTAAGAAATTGATAGTCTCGTAGATATTTTTAAAAAAATATTTTCTTCATGTTAATGTACCTGTTGTGAATCATGGTGCCCGATTCCATCCGGATTCTGGTGCAGTAATTCAATCCTAATAAATGAATAACAGAAGCGGATTACTCATATTAGTTCTAGCTCTGCAGGCGATTATTTTTGTAGATTTAAACTCGTCTGGAATAACGGTAGAAATTCGTAATGATACCTTAACACAAAGTTTGACAAGATAAATCAACGGTCTTGTATCGTTTTAAACGACAAAAAATTATTAAATCGATTGTGAACTGGATTACATGACACAATTTATAGAAACAAAGAGTTTCCAGGAATTAAAAACAAACACACATTTTTTTGGGATCACACCGGGAGAATGTTATACCTAAATACCTTCGATATTGATGTAGATAACGTGGTTCCGTCCTTCTTTGACTCTTCAGTGCACCGGTCAACGACAACGACATGACAGAGAATACAGCCAACGACTGATTATGCAGACAGTCAGGAACTGCCTTATTTATTTTAGACTTGTTTATTTAGAAAATAATAGAAGCAGCCGTAATAGAATACAGCTGCCTCTAGATCTGAATTGTTTGCAATTCATTTTTACGGTTGACATCTGATGATTGCCCGACATACATGTGACCGAGCTCAATAGAAGCATATGGAGATCATTACATTAAAAATGAATATTTATTTTATTTCGAATGTTTTACTTTATGGTTCAAATTATATTTATCTTGCCACGAAAATTAATTATGAAATCGATTAATGTCATATTTAAGCAATATATTTGTATGCAGGGAATGCATTTTGTTATAAAGCGTTGTTGAATGTTACGACATCGGGATGACCGACGTAGTGAAGCTCGAGAGGAAAGCTGAAGGTTGGAATGAGTACCTGTAGTAAGGTGTATATGTGATCAATTTTATGAACTATTGCAGGATGCAATTTTCTGTGTGGGAACCGTCTGTGGACTCTACTATTATTGACGATGGCTGTCGTAAACCGTAACCGTACTGGGATGATTTCATTACGCCGGTCGTACATTATACCATTTATTATAAGCCATGTATAAGCATCACTCCGCAATGGAGCTTTACAGAAATGAGTGCAGTTTGGAATGACAGTCTCTTGTTTTAATAATCACTGTCAACAATGAATGTATGAATTTACGTATACATATGTAGCTTTAGTTTGTATTTAAAACTACACAAGTTTCAGCCATTTCGTCCTTAGAAATTGCAGACATTACTCTTTCATTATTATGATGTTATTATGAAAACTAATAAAAATATAAGATACCCGAAAATATTTTATAAACAAGCTTTTGTTCAATATTGCAGAGAATTGAAGAGCGTGCACATATTAGTTGTACTAGTGCATAGTGGCATTTCTTCTATTTATATTCAGATGGTAATTTTGCTTCTTCCCTCGTTATATTTAAGGTGCTGTAATAATTTTCATTCCAGCTAGCCTAATGCTAACTCTCATTTCCGTCGCCGGAATATTTTGGGCCAATTTTTTTGCAAACCATGCAACAAGAAGGTCAATGTATTTTCTTTAAAAATATCGACCAAACGTTGTAATAAGTTATGAATGACCTCATTACTGGCTTTGTGAGCATCATTACCAGTAATACTCCAATTTACTGCAATCAAATTCTTCTGTTCAACTTACTCCCACCAATATTGATTTATGGGAAAATATTGGCACTATGAACATACAGCCTTTTTGAAACTAGTATTTCTGATCTTACCTTATCAGTTTGCGATGAGTTTATCAGTTTATCGGTGGGAACAAAATTACAACCAGAACCAGGGAACAAACCAGAATAATTAACCCCACAAACGGTCTCGAAATTGTAGAGTTTTTCACGCTGGACAATGGGCACGTTCTTCATTATTTCTATTAAGATGCAATTGGTAGGGTTTGAGCTGCTGGGGTACAAAAACCCTGGGTAGAACCAAGGTATATAGAGTACTCTATATACCTTGGTAGAACAAATATTTTTTAGATTTAAAATTTTCTGACCCCTCCCCAGAATTTGCCCGACTTCGAGGCAATTTTGTGGCCAAACCGCTCAAACTCATTCCCCTATAACTTTGGTCCTCGGAGGAGTAAAAATTTATGTAGTGTCAATTCTGAAAGCTAAAATGTTACACTTTCAGAATCTTTCACCCTTATGACTCTACGTTGAGTGCAGCAAAAGTTATAGCAGGTCAAAATTCCTCAATATTTTAAGGATGTTTGCAAGGGATTTCGAGGTCTCATAATGAAAATGGCAAAATTTTCGGTAATCCTAAAAATATCCCCATAATTTTTTGAACAAAATACAATTTTTCCCTTGCACCCCTGTTACAGCACTTTTGCATGCAGCAAGCCTCTCTAAACGTTGTCTCTATATTTAACTAATGTTGCAAAAATTGACAAATGGCGTTATTGCAGCTACCATGGTAACAATAGGGACATAATTTTTTCCCCAAGATGCAGTTTACCATGGTGCTTCTCATGATTGAGTTAAAAAAAATTAATTCGCGGCTTCATTTTTTACCAAACGCGGGATGTCCGCGAAATGGGTTTTAAGACAACTGTGCAACGTTGAAAATCATGACCTGTTGGAAGACAAGGAGGTGAGAAGGTCAGCATCTATAAATTGGTGCCTGCCCAAAACAGGTCAAATGGTCATCCTACCCCAAATACTGAAATTACCAAGGTCAAGATAGTCAGTCCTAATTATACAAGTGGTCGTTTGACCATGCAGCCAACATATTTGCGTAAATAACCAAATCAGCTTTTCAGAGTGCGCAAGGAAGCCAGCATGTGCAGAGGCGACAATAATTAGTGAAGTATTGTTAATTGGGAGAACTTACTGAGAAATATTTAAAACACGTATGACAACGAATTTGTTATATTAGTATTGAAGATGTTAATAATTTTGTTACAAATTACAAGGTTTTTTACTCCAGTTTGGATTCGGTTGTTGTTGAAATTGGAATTTGCATGAAAGAAACAGTTTAGTTCCATTCCCTTCCAGCAATTTGTACGTAAGTTATTTACTTCATTGCCCTAATTTGGTAAAATACAGTTGGTTCCTGTCACATATTGCTCAAACGGAACCACAATATGCATGTATTTGTATAGAATCTAAAAGTGAGGAAAATGTCAGGGGTAAACATAAAAAATTTGTATGCTTTAAGGCCATTACTTTAAAAATTAGTATGATTGTTAAATCAGACGAGCTGTGATGGAGTTATTCCGATATAATACATGTGTGCCATCGCAGCCCACCTTTAGCCTAACATGAGCATGTCAGGAAACCTATGTACCGATGTAAATGTAAATACATACCAGGCTTTTTAATACTATTAGTTGAAGGATTGCAGTTGGAACTGTTTTAGAAACACGCAAAAGGAAGATTTTTCATTTCGAACGCAAAAACGAGTTTAGTTGAAACAATTGATTTGTCACTTTCCTGGCAATGATTTATAGTAGACGAGTCAGCAATTGTGAGACGATTTACATCGACCCAAAACCGCAGACTAGACCTCGGTCAAACCAAGTATGAATGAATGAATGGTAATTTAGATAATACTAGGATTAGTGCCATACGTCTATACAGCTGAATGTGAACCGAATATGTAGTATGTAGTGTATTTTAGTGACTTGCGTGTCTGTCTACTTCTGATGAATGATTCGAAGAAGGAATTTGGTCTTAATGAATTGCATGTACAGAAAAAAATCTTTGGGCCACAGTAATGGCTACATTTTTAAGGTAGTTTTTATCATTGATTTGCTAGAGACCAGATGAAAGAAATATGTAAATCTACAAAAGTCTTGTTTATTGGACGGTTTTAATTCGTATCCCACTTGTATTTTAAACCATAGAGATTCTAGTTTTAGTTTCATACCTTGTAGTGTAAAAATTAAATGGTTTTTATTTATTAAGACTGTTTCTTACTTCACCCAAGAAAGTTGTAATGAACGGTAGTTTTGCATAACATAATAATTCCTTCTAAAATATTTATCGTAGCTGCTGTTAATAGGATAGGAAACTTTAATATCATTGTTCATGTACATTATATTAGGCATTAGAAACGATGGGTACTTTACAGTTATACATGCTCTTTGATAGGCAATTTTACAGAGTAAAAATAAAGAATTTTATATTTTGTATAATGTACCTAAC
Organism: Spatulosminthurus flaviceps; assembly: GCA_034693705.1. Taxonomy (NCBI): domain Eukaryota; kingdom Metazoa; phylum Arthropoda; class Collembola; order Symphypleona; family Sminthuridae; genus Spatulosminthurus; species Spatulosminthurus flaviceps. The sequence continues at coordinate 6,846 of JAQFXU010004031.1, forward strand.
GACTTGATAGTAACAGGTATTGTAGTCCTAAAAGTAAACAGAAGGCAATTAACACTGGCTTCACAAATGTTAACATCTCAACTACGGTTGTTACAACATACAATGTCTATTTCAATTTTCTTTGAGATAGCTATGAAAGGTAGCATAAATAGCATAATACGTAACTAGGAGATGAACATCAGTGAATAGATAGGAGATTGTTTCTCCCTTACAGATGATTGATCTGAAATACCAGTGCGGCATGTAGTCTCAAGTCTTTTGAAATATTTAGTCAGTACGGAAGATTCACAATGCGTATTGTATGAATGTGTTTATACGTGGAAATTCTCTAGTAAAAGTATGTTGTGTAAGTACTCCACTATTTTACAGACATAGTAGCAAGTGGTTTATATTAAGGCAGGCTTGGTGTGTAGCACAGATACAGTTTGATTTACAATAATTTGTTACTAATTACACTACCATGATGACTCCTACACAACTCAGAGTATTACATCGCTAATAAAACAAAAAGTACAAAAATAATTATCGGGAAGACATACTTATGAATAGGAACTAAGAATTACAACTGAGATTTCGACAACGTGTGTAAAACTGATTCAAATGTTCTCTGCCAAATTTTTAAAAAATGTATGTTAAGTATGTATGTATTTACACATTGTATCAAATTATACAAATAATTTTACTATTTTACCATACACCCACTAATATCTAATTGCCGAACCCAATCGTAGATTATTTTGGAATAGTTTTGATTGCTTTTTGAAATGCCGTTGAGATTAATATTTTGCTGTACAATTACTAGACTAATAATTGCTTAAACACAAAATAAATACTATTAAAATATTAACGTATTAGTAATTAATACTACAACCTAACGGCCGACTGACTTAAGATAAAATTAAAGCGAATCGTTGGACACATGTCATAGACTGATTTCGTTCAACACTAAAAATTATTCATATATGAATAAATCCTTTCTTTCTAATATTGTCAATTACTGCGGTAGATAAAATACAAATTTTTGGTAAAAGTAGTAATAATTGCAAATAAATATGAGTGAATTGCAACCAATAAATGAAACAAAAAAGAAACTACTTATTAAAATCCTTATGTAATTTTCGACGCAGGCTGTGATCCTTATTATAGGACACAATTTTTGTTTCCAAAACACCCACTTTTCGAAGAAGGTCATGCACTACCGACAGCGGGCTTGAACGGCAACCTTTGGGCTCTCCATTCGATGATCTATATGCATCTTTATTGTCTTGGGGTGTGCTCGGAGTTCCAGCTCCACGTTTCAACAACAATTCTCCCTCCAAATCTGCAAATAAAAAAATCCATTAACCTCATAGCAAATTATTTAGGAATTTAAATGTTGTAAATTACGCCCCGAAAAATTATACAGTATAGAGTTGAGAATTGAGATTTGAGAATTACAAAATTGGAAACAGATGATACAAGTAACTATGGGTTTAACTCAGATGGATTTGTTCTTCTATAGGTCACAAAATTATGTCAGTAATTCAAATGCTGTATAAAAACGCGCGCAATACACTTTCAATGAATTAAATTGAACATTCTAGCATGTAGCTAATTTAAACCACACGACTTGTCCATAATAATACATTTGTATATTTCAGTATTAGGTCAGACACCTCTGATACAATCACCACAAAGATCGCGTAAACTGTACGATCTCGTAATGATCTCGTAATACAGCTAGTCTAATACCCATCGTAAGTACGAATAACCCCGATAATTTTACAGATTAACGTTATGCCGTAGCCTAAAATCCTCTAACACAGATTAAAAACAGCAAATGATTTATTGAATCGTTATCGCTTGATTTCCATGCATCTAGGAAACCACACACCCAGCACCTACGCAACTGGGCTGGTGCACGTGATCCACGAGTGATCATTCACATGTGCGTAAAAATTAAGTTTGATCGCTTACCTTTCGTCTCGTCTTTAAGTCGCTGGACCATTTCTTTCAAGGTTTCAGTTTCATCAAGTTCCGATTCCAAAATAGCATTCCGTTCTATCGCAGCGTTGAGTCTTTGCTCAAAGTCTTGAATGGAAACTAATGCAGCCCTATTAGTATTAAAATTCAAAGCAATCATATTATGTCACATCGGCAGCACTGGTTTTTGGTATTAATAAATTTAACGGACGCAGAGATCTAATATCCCCACCAATAAATTACCTATTAGCGCGCTCCAAATCGTCATTCTTTTGTTCCAGTTCTCTCACATAAGCATTAACATCATCAGAAGTTGTTCGGCAGCTGGTAATTTCAGTTGTCAATTCTGTCAGTTGAGCATTGTATTCTGCATTCATCTGGTCCATCCGATTCTACAAAGTAACAATAACACAACGTAAAAACTACAGCGTCCCAGTAACCGCCCCATGCTTTAATATCCAACCAATATTCCTAAAATCAATAGAGATATTCAAAGTTTTGAAACACTAATTCATACCCTTAACGCTTCATTTTCGGCTATAAAACGATTCAATGTAGATTTCAGCTCCTTATTCTGACTTTCATGTTGCTTTAATTCTAGCTCCAACTCCTGCTCAATGTCTTTCGAATATCTGACAAACTCGTCAAATTGATCCCGCTGATCTTCATACCTACAAATAATCATTTCATTTCCTTTAACAAAATTATTCTCAATTTACTTTGAAAATTGTCTCATTCTATATATAATTCTACCATCACAAATAACAAGTAGCTATATAGGTTTAATCATAAAACAAACATTAACACCACTCGTTCATTACACGGAACTGCGTAAGAAACACAATTATGACTCATGCACATATAAGATAATACCTCCCACTTCAGGAAAGAATGTAGAAATCATAGATATACACTTTCATTAGTAAAACAATATTTTTTAACCAAATCATCTTCAAAATACACAAAGTCCCAGATATTACGGAACACACTATTTTACCATCGAACACAACCGTAAATATAACAAAACTCGAAAATTTACTTTGACTGGTAAAAATGGGATCTTGCTTTCCAATAAGCAATTTCTTGGTCAGCGGAAGTGAAACTAGGAACCTCAGCAAATTGTTCCATGGTTTTTTCTTGCTGATACGTGCACTCGCGTCCAGGAATCGGACCAGAAGATACTCATACGAAGATTTTATCCCAAAATATTAGTCACATGTGAGATTTACCATGGAAAATTACAATAAAATTCGAAAAATCAAAAGCAAAAGTTGAGAAAAGTGGGTCAAAGTTACTTTGCCACAATCTGTGTTTGTTGACTGTTGTGGCGGAGAGAGAATTTAGTCGTTAAAGTTTATAAATTTTCGCGCGTTCCCTCTTAACGCATTAGCCATAGGTACAGCAACAGCACTACGTTGCAGGTTGCAGTTATAAGCTTTCCTAAAGCCTTTCTAAACCAACAACGGCCTCAAATCAAAGCTATACGCATTTTAGTCTGTAGAGTCCACATATACGTAAAATTTCATATATATATATATGCTTTTATAATCGCATGCAGAGTCATTCTCTTTTTTTCCAAACAGAGGCACATCTGCTTCCTACGTTCCTGCCATACAACGTCGAAGTATACTTACTATCCTTTCATCGGGTTGTGGCACTTTGACAATTTGACGTCCAGTTTATTAATGGATACATTTGACAATACATTTGCCAAATTCGGCAGAATCTTGTGAGTTAAAAAACCAAAATACTAATATGAATGGATTTTGGAATCGACATTTGGAATTCGTGAACTTATTAGAATTCAAAGAGCCGTTCCAATAGCAGAAATTAGCAGCTGACAATGAGTGAGTTTGGGGTTTCGGGGTAGAGAAGGGTAGGTGCCGAGTATTTGTATGGTGCAATTTTTTGCTCAACCCTTTCTAAAACTCTCAGGCTGAGTGAGTGACTGAGACCGTTACTTCATACGGAACACTTGATTCGCATTTTCTCTTTGATCTTTCTTTCCTTTTTACTGCACCACACTAAATCATTAATGCTATTATTATATCTTGCTGCTGCATAAAACATGTAAATAAGTATGTACGTCAGGGGGCTAAACCATCCCTGCAATTATTCCAAAACTCCCATCTCGCCTATATAACAGCAATCTTTCGCTGTAATTGCCCCATGAATGGGTTGAACTTAAATGGTTCCAACCAAAATGTCAGTCAACTTTTACAAACGGGACTGACTCCGAGACCTACAGAGTGCATAAACATACACACAGAGCATGCATTAAACCTTGTTCATAGTATTCATTCAGCAACTTTTCTGCAATCTTCGTTGGTATTTGTTTGACTCAAGTGAAAAATACAAAAACCTCCTCACAGAAGAATGCATTTTCATATTATGCAATTTTTTTGCGCACATGTCCTTTTTACTACACAGCATGTTGACAGTCTTGAAAGTTTTATACATGGTGCTATGTATTGAGATTACATTTTTACCACAGTTGCCACTGCAGTACTATAATGCATTATAAATAATACCCACGCCAGTTTATGTAATTCCACAGGGAGGGATAATAAGAACGTTGAACATAGCAGAGTTAATGCTCAGGCAGCTCAGGTATATGTGTACACACTATACTCTACATACAGTTAAAGTTATGATAGAATGCAGTGAAGGAATTTTTTTGCTTAACCCCATCAAATTCATTTAGTTTGCTTCTGGTAAAGCCCTTACTGATGTACTTGACTTGATGTGCTGCGTACATTTTTGATGAAGTCTTTTTTTACAGTTTTTACTTCCACATTTTTTTCAAATCCATGAACTCTCTTGACAGTCACTTTGCTTCCGTCTCTCAGCCAATGTATTTTAAAATTGGCAACTTTATGTGGGAAATACACGCGAAAATCTCATTCTCAACTATGTCCAAAAATTTTTTATAGCTCATCATTCTTCAATGATATTCTGCAACCCTCCCTAATTGCCACGTTTTTTTCAAAGGCTGACGGACTTCCAAGTTAACATATTTTATTGCCCCGCCCCGAACTGTATGATTTTTAATATCTATTTTTAGTGTTATTCAACCGTTCTACGAACAACCTTTTGTTAAGCCATTCATTTGCAAATTAGCCATCTGGTATTTTTAAAAGCAAATTATTATTACATCCACATTTTTCAATATCTTACAACTGAACTTAACTATTTATTGTATTTTCTGTTATTTTTAATGCTTTCCTTGAAGGATGTATAGGTGATGAAACTGTTTCAATAAGCATAATTTTTGTTCTTACACATTTAGATGCCACAATAAAACTTGGTCCAATGTATGGTTGGTAAATGGTGAATATCCTGTAAAATTTTAAAAATATTAACACCGTTGCGTTGTAGGTTGGAGGCTTGAAGGGGGTGACAACAACTTATACGTTTTTTAATTGTTAGTAACAATTTGTTACAGAGTGAAATTATTAAAAATAATGGCCAGCAGCAGCGAGCAGTGAGCTGTATTTCATCACTTCGGGTTAACATTACTATTTCCTGTAGGAGCAAATGCAGTCTAATAGGAAATCACTTGATTGTATGGGGACGTCCAGTCCAGTGTAGAAATTGTAAATAATTTTTTCAAATTTCGCCCATTATTCCATTTTCATTGTTCAGGAAACAGTGATTCTAATGGTAGAGGAAATTCCCATGTGTCACGCGGATGAAATGCTGACAATGAGCCGAGATCAACCCGAAGGTTAATTTAATATTCTATGTGTTGGTAGATATGACATGGAGTATGATTTCAAATTATTCACGCAGTTTCCTCTTTCATGAAATGAAAGTTGTTCTGAAAATCGTATTGCTCGCCTTGAAAATGCTGTGAAGGTTTACCATCTTAATATATAGTGTTCCTACTTCCTGTATGTATACAATGTTTATAGCCAAATAAATTAAATGCATCCGCCAAAATCTTTTTATTCATATACATTTTGCAAAAGACATGAGAGCTTGTTTAGATACCATCAACTAAACTATTATTAGTTTTATGATTTTGTGTAAAAGCTTGTTTATTATCTTCAAACAATACAGTGGTCTCCTTTATAGTGGATCCCAGTTATTCTTCCACTTCAAAGCTGTAAGAACTTCTCCCATTCGTGATTGGGGTTTAAGTTCATGGCAATTTGGTGTAAATAGATAAAACATTATGGAAATTTTTGAATCGAAGCAACCCTGAATTAACTGTTCAAAAAAATTAGATTTTGTTTGAAAATTGTTCAAAGTTCTTTAAATAATATTATTCACAACCTATAGTTTTTCTAATCTCTAGCCCCACAGTACGCATTTTTATTCATGTATCTCTAAAAATATAGAGAATGTCCAAAAACCAAGTCACTATATCGTATACCAAAAACATGGGAATTTCTGTCTATGTGATTGCAATGTACAGAGGAAATACCATCGTCGAGGAAACCACTATATAGGAACTGCATTCTCATTAAACTGAATGCTTTGCAGGTCGCAAATAGTCGTCAGTCATTAGCGGCAAAAATTTATTTGCCACGTAATAAGTAACGTATCATGAAAAATTCAAAACTAAAACACCCATGAGGATTTCAGCCAATTACTGCCAACATAGAGAAAAATAGGGGAAAACGCTGTAAAGGAAATCTGCATTATCAGTTTCTTGCAAAGTTAAAATTGACACCCAATCAAGTTCTTTTCAGATCTGAAATAACGGGTTGAATGGTTCTCACTCATTCTCATGGCGCTTTTCATTTGTCACAAAAAATGAAATAGTTCTAATGAAATTGAATATATGACTAAATTAGTCCATATATTATAATAATAATGTCTGGCTAGCTAGCGTACCAAGGGCCATGCTAAATTTCACTTAGGACTTACCTATCATGAATTATGAACTCATACATTGCTGAATACGGGATTAACGGGATGGCTTACAGCTCATTTCTAAATTATCAATTGTATAATACACTTTAGCGACCGTTTTACTGATGGGAGACCAGTCTTCGTATTGCACTGAATCAGGAATAAAACGTATAATAATAATAATACGGATTTATTAGCCAATTATTGTTACACAGCATACACAACACAAACACCATTAATAGGCTTTACAGCACAAGATACAAGCATTGAAGATAGCTAACAATGTGGAGATAGACAATTTAGTTACACAATACATAATTACTACAAGCCAATCATACTTACACGCTAAGGAAAGGAAAGAGGAACAGTGGCGGCGGAACTAATTTTGAACTGGGGGGTACAATATTCTAAAAATTCAAATATTACCACTCAAATTCATACCTTACATACGGGCAAGTTATTTCAGCATATTGGTTAATTTATTAGTGATTTACTGCTATCATGTGTATAAGGCATTGTTCACACTGTACCAAATATCTTTAAACGATGCACGTTTATTTCTGGAACTCTCTCTCTCTTCTCTTTTCAGTTCAGGGACATCACGCGTTTGGTAAAAAATTAAGTAGGTAGTTAAATTTTTAACTCAATCATGATAAACTGGTCCTATTATTACCATGGTAGCCGCAATAGCGCCATTTATCAATTCATTCGACTTTAGTTAAATGGAGAGACAACGTTTACAGAGACGTGCCGCCTGATAAAGTGCTGGCAGGGGGGTGCAAGGCAAAAGTTTTTTTTGTGGCCATTTTTAGGCATACCGAAAATTCGACCATTTTGATTATACGAGT